>ML779855.1:423522-456230 GCA_009831015.1 Picea engelmannii
TAGATCCACAAGGAGTACCATTGCATTGTGTGGTACACCATTAGATTTATTTGGCAGTATGATCACCACTATAAAATGGGCCATTTTATCACAAATATATATGGAAGAATGATGCGATACGATGATAGATTCAAGAGCTCATTTAGGTTAGAAGGATTTGACTGATTTCTTAATCTTTCCAAGTTTTAGTTTGCAATGCCATCCATTTGTTACATTGGGTTTGAAATTGTCCAGGAAGGAATCCGAGTTGATTTTGATAAGTTGGTAATGATTCTCTATTGGTATATGCTAAATAATATCATAGAAATTCAAATTTTGTTGTTATTGGTTAATTTCTATAGACCCTCTATTCCAAGATTCTCACACTTGACCTGACAATTTAACTAAATCTTAAGAGGGAATTTGAGGAAACAAGGCTTCATAATATAGATCAAGGTGCAACAATGAGCTTTTGAAGAAGTGAAGAGGTCAAAGCTATGCAGTGCACCTATGCTTACACTATTATATATAGATCATCTTTTTGATATATAAGATGATGCATATGACTATGGGATGGGTCTTGATATGACACAACAACATCATTCCACTGCATTTTAATTAGGGACATTCAATGACTTATTCCACAACTGTTGAAATTATGATAGAGAGATGTACTCCATTGTTTAAGTAGTTCACTAGTGGAGACACTATGTCTAGGGAAAATAGTTTATGATTCGTTCTAACCATAAACCACTTTAGTTCCTACAAACCTAGAGAAAACTTGAGAACACACCACATATGAAATAGACCTTTTGATACCAATTCCAATTGGTTATCAAACATTTACATTGAATATATAACAAGGTACACTATTATTTGATTCGAACACCAATATCATTGGCAGTGGTTCTTGACACAAAAGGGTGTGATACAAAAAATTGGCCAAAGTTCTACAATACACACAAATTTTGCAGAATTTTATGCAATCACTCAACAAGGATCATACACTACATCTATAGGCCTTATTATCAATTTTATTTGTTTTCATTTGCATAATGATCCTCTCTATTGACTTGATAAGATGTGTGCAGTACTTGCAAGTGAATCTAAGATTTTGTTGATTTGGTAATCACATTTCTTAAATTTGGTTGGACATTTTATCATATCAAAGATAGTTGCAACTTTACAACGATAATGTTACTGGCCACGTATGATACATGATGTTGAGAACCACCTCAAATTTTGTGTTGCGATAAATCACCATTTAGGTATGTATGATCCTTTGATTCTGTCCTTTAGATCTTAGGAATCTATTAGTGTAAGTTTATGGTTTACTAATGGCTAAATTTTAACATGACCGTATATTTTTTGGTTTCAATTGACTCTCTAAAATGGCCATCATGGTTCCTTGTAAGAAGGATACTGCAACCTTTGATGTTGCTTCTTTTTCTTCATTTTTTTTTGTATAATTTGGGATTTCCCTCCTCTATAGTTTTAACCCATGACTCTATGCTTATTATCCATTTTTGGTATGCCTAGTGGACTATGCTTGACACAACAACTAATGTCTTCCACAAATTTCCACCCTTATATTGATGGTAGTATGAAATAGTTCCTTCTAGTTTAACCTTCCACCCTTTTTTGGTATGCATATAGTATTTTATGTTGATCTTCCAAAGACATACTATCCATGCATGCTCAAAGTAGAACCGAAGGTTTTAGGACCAACAAATGTGGACTCAGGCCATATGGTGTCATCCTTTATTGATAAAATCATTTACCAATAGATCAAGTCTATTTGACATAATGATATACCTTTCTTTAGAGTAGGGCAAAGCAATGTCCATATTAGGAAAAATGGCTTACAATTGAACAGATGGAAATTCAATTTCCCTAGTTGCATCTTGAAACAATGGGTATATATATATTCCAAAGAAAAACTCATTGTATTTGATATCTCAGTAGGAAATAAAAATACACATAAGCTAGCCTTTTGGCTCAATTCATCTTCCCTGATACTAACCTAGAAATATACATTTCATCTTCCAAAAGAGATCCATATATGATTCGTACATAGCCATACAAAATCAATCTAGGCAAAACCTAACATAACTAGAATCGTCTTTAACCTCCAAGAAAACATAATTCTATATCTACCCCAAGACCTATCAACCAAACATCAAAACATAGACAATTGAGTAGCTTCTAGTAGAGCATTGTCCTTGTATTCACATTCCCACAAGGATCCTTGTAGCATGATGGCTTATTTTGACAACATATCCTATTTTTTATTAAAATCCATCTAGATATGGAAAAATGAGGCCTCCTCGAACATAGATTTTTTCTCCAAACATAGTGCCATGATTGGCTCCAAGACCAAATATGAAATATTCAATTTTCCATTATCCCAATCCATCAACAACTTAAAATCTCCAAGAACTTGCAAACACCTAATATTTTTTTCAAGTTCCACTTTCATCAACATCTAGAGGGTGTAGAATTCAACCATGTTATTTGCTCCCAAACCTGCTCCATATTTTAAGGAGAAGAAGTGGTAATGATATAAAAAGGGTATGACTCCATCCCCACACATTTTTGGAGAGCCTTGATAAGCTCCATCAAAGAAGTCCCAAGTCTTTTTGAAATCAATATGGGGCTCATGCAATACCCTTTGGGATTTAATATTAATATTAATATCAAAATTGATGCCCAAAATAATTTTTTATTTTTTTTCTAAATAAATTTTGGTTGTCACATATCCGACGACAAATTTTATCGATGCGATGGTTTTTCTATATAAACACCGAAAATTTGTCATCGAATAGGCGACGACAACTTTTATCGATGCGACAATTTTTCTATATAAACATCGAAACATTGTCATTGAATAGGCGACGACAACTTCTTTTGATGCGATGGTTTTGCTATATAAACATCGAATAGTTGTTGTCGAATAGGCGATGACAACTTATTTTGATGTGTCGGTTTAACTACATAAACAACAAAAAGTTGTCGTCGAATAGGTGACAACAACTTCTATTGATGTGTCGGTTTAGCTACATAAACAACAAAAAGTTGTCATCGAATAGGTGATGACAACTTCTATTGATGCGATGGTTCAACTATATAAACAACGAAAAGTGGCATCGAATATGCGATGAAAACTTCTATTGTTGCATCGGTTTAGCTACATAAAAAAACAAAAAGTTGACGTCGAATAAGCGATGACAACTTCTAATGATGCGTCGGTTTAACTATAAAAATTGTTATTGAAATTTAGATGAAAAGTTGGTTTAAGATTGTTTGCCTATATCGTCGCTTATGCGACGTTTGATCAAGTTCATCGCAAATTCCACGTCACCTAAACCGATGTTCCAGAGACTCCAATTTTTTCGCCATATCAACGACATAATGTCGCATACGCGTCGAAACAACCGTCGCAAAATGGGACAAATATGCTAGTGAGATGGTTGAAGACCATCATTATGTAGCCTGCAAGGATACCTACTTCAAATTGAGTGTAATAAAATCATTTTTTTATGTAATCATAATATCTTCAATTCCAAAAGTTTGGAATTTGGTGAGATCGGCTAGATACCAAGTAGTAATTATAAGGAGTTCAAGACAAGTTAAAATCTATTTACTTAAATGTTTTCAACGCATTAATAATAATGCAATAAGGACATAGTTATCAATATTTTAATTACAACCCTAGGTGATAAAAGATAAGGGAGGTGACATATCAATTATTAGCATCACATTAAATTACCCCTGCAATAAGATAAATGACATGGCTAGAATACTAGGTGCAAATCAATAATCAAATAAGGAAAGGAGATGAGTAAGATAACAAGACGAGGAGAAGTGTAACATCGGCAGAGAACGAGTGAATATTTGGGTAATACAAGGGGTCTATTCTAACGATCATTGTTAAACCGCTAACTCGCTAATGGAAATGTGAAGAACAGTTACCATTTAATTAGAGAGTCCTAAGAGTTCTCATTTTAGAATTATCATTAGCTGGGACGAATGAACAATATCCTTCTTGTTACTTGAGGATTTCATAAGGCATCCAGGTCTTACAAATATAACCACCTCCCACATAAGTTGGGTTTTAGATTAAATAATCCATATCCATAATAGGCACAATTAGCCTCTAGGCAATTGAGATAAAGGATTCATCCCCATTAAAATTAGTTTTTAAAAATAAAAGAAGGACCCAACCCCTTTCCAAACAAGGGAGAACTCAAGAATTGATCCTTGCCTCTCCCAAGACAAGTGTCGACCACAATGCACAATTTAAGGAAAATCAACCACCCAATTCGTAGAGTGCATTCCTTGTGAAATGCTTGGCGAGTTTAAAGGGAAAACACATAAAATATCCACAAGTAAATCGCTGAGAAAAATAATAAGAATTCACTGAGGGAAAATTCGTTGAGATGATTCAAGAACATTAAAACACCTGGTAGGCCTCGAATTATGGAGGAAACTTAAAGAAACGCGGAGAAAGGAGGAGTGATCCATTTTTTGGGCGGGAGGAAGAAGGCGCAAAGAAAATTACCAAGAAAAATCGTTCGGCAAAAGGTGAATACGTAGCTCCTTGGGCTCTCGAAAACGTTGAGGAAAGACCAAGGATTTTTGCTAGGAAGAGGGTGAAAACGTAGGGCCTTGGGTTCTCGAAAATGCTGAGGAGAGACGAGAATGCAACCACACATAGCACTTGTTAAAGGAATAAAATCGCAGAGTTCAACAGTCAAATGTTGAGGAAAAGGGAACATGGTCCATAAATGAAATTAAAACGCAGAGGTGCATTTGATTTCCTTCCAGAATGAATTTTGGGGCTGCAACTTCAGTTTAATATTAAAATAGGACAGAGAACAATCAATGCAGAGGTTACTACCCAATGTAAATGGATTGTACAACATATCACGTCTACCCATTTTACAACGTTGCAAGTCACCAAATTCTCAGGG
Source organism: Picea engelmannii (assembly GCA_009831015.1). Lineage (NCBI taxonomy): Eukaryota > Viridiplantae > Streptophyta > Pinopsida > Pinales > Pinaceae > Picea > Picea engelmannii. The sequence continues at coordinate 428,475 of ML779855.1, forward strand.
AATGAGCTTAGCTTGCATACCAAACATACCCTGTCAAACTTCAAACAGTGTTCTGGAAACATTTTGATATTGCTACTAACTTCTGTTAAGTCACCAGAAAAATACATTGATTTCATTATTTGAACTGTCTGCCTAAGGATTTGCAAAAAGTAATCATAACTGATTGGATGTTGTAAAATAAATCTACATCAATTTGTTTCTCCATTTTTAATGATTGCGTCTCTACTGAATATTTTGACATCCAAAATTCCTTCACCCCTCTCCAATTTATACTTCGATATCTTGAATAGATGCACAAAACCTAGAGAAAAACATCTACTTGTCATGTTCCATTAAGAACATTATTTTATGAAGTGGCTATGTTGACTAAAGTATTTAATTCGCATCTTAGATGGATTCTTATTAGTTGGTCCATCTGAGGGAAATCAAAATTCGCAGAGGTTAAAGGGAGAATAAACGCCTAGGAGGGAACTCTAAACTGAGCGAATTTTAGTCACCATAAACAGAGATAAAACAAGCTAAAAGAGTGTCGATGAACATCCATAAGACCATCGATCTTACTTTGGGTTGATCTAAGAAAACTAAAATGAATCGGAAACTTAATAGGAGTGTGTTTGATGTGTTGACATCTATAGAGCAGGTTGTTGTGCATGGAAATGATCATCATCAAATCCAGACACGAGTTGTTATGAAGGGTCATTGGAAGCAGTTGCAAAAACTAAGTCATTAGTCAAGGAAATAGAGTGAATCTAATTGCATAATAAGGAAGGCACCAACAATGCCAATATGTCCTGAATATCGAAACAGGAGAGCAGGAGAAGGACGTTCAGATAGCACTGTACTTCCATTGAATTTATTTTTCCTTTATCACAATTTATTAAAAAAAAAACAAATTGGGAACATGATGCATCCATACTAGTACCCTTCTAATTTACAAAACATAAGGGACACTGGCCATTCCTAAATCAAAATCCTTCATAGCTTAAAGAGAAATTTTCCAGAACAATATATACAATTTTTAAACTTAATACAACTAAAATTGAATGAAAAATACAGTATCCAGTGAAACTGAAACTTGAAGATGATCTTCGGCAGCTCACACTCCTTCCCTTCTCCTACTTGCTAATTGTGGGACTTCACCAGTGATGCAGGAGCATCTCCCACATCAAGTGATCCAGCACGGAAATCAAGAGACAACTGGACAAACGCCGACACAAATTTTGAAAACACCTGGATTTGATGCGCGATCTTAAATGAGCCATTAAGATGAAGCGCACTTGTATAATGTAAATGGACCTTGAGCGGATTTCTCTCATCCTTAGTAGATAGATGACATTTAAAGTAGTTAATGCAGGTAGATAGAAATTTAATTCTAGATTAGACTGTTTGAGAGCGCAAGAGGGAAACGGGATATAGACACCCTCATTGTGCATTTGTAACATTATGAAGCATTTGAGAAAGAGAAAGCAGAGAGTTGTGTAAGAATGCCCATGTACAGATATTTGAATTAATAGAAGAAGGATTTGATTCAAATTCATGGTTTTGTGTTTATTCTCTATGTATTGATGTTGAATGATATGCTCATGAATGTTTGCTTCCAGTTATCCATTTTCTTTTATATGCTGTGTATATGATTTCATGTTTAAGTTTGAAATATGAAGGGAAGAAGGAATGAGTTTCAATTGTTTCTCTAGATGAGCCAGATAATTCCTGCAAGGAGTGCAGTTGAAGTGTCTGCAAGGAGTGCATTGACAGAGAGTTCAGATAGAGACAGCTTTTGTTCTCATTCATCCCAGAAGTGCAGCAGGGCATAGGAGCCATGCAAGGAGTGTGCAGGCCAAGTGAAGCTTCAGGGTTGAGAACCTGAGCAAAGCATTGAGAGACTGTCGCTACAGGTGTGCGCAGAGCCGAAGACTTCAACACTTAGACGTGGTTGGAGGGTTTCCGCAAGGAGTGCGTGCAAGAGGTTTTCTGAAGGACTTGAAAGTTGTGGAAAAGCTCAGGAAGCGTAAGGACTTCAAATTCAATTAAGGGAAGCACAAGGAAGCTACAACTGGATTTCTGAAAAGGAGCGTCGCAGGTTTTCACGCAGGTGGATGAGTTTCATGGAGGAACATATAGTCATTTCACCAGATTTCATCAGGAGGAACGGACAGTCAATATTCTCCGAGGAGGATTCACAATATTCCGTGAGCTGTTAGATCTCATAGAGAAGCAAGGAGGTTACAGCGAGAACTTCAAAGGGTTCAAAGCTCAGAAGGGGTAGAGCCATTGATCAGGGCCACGAGGACTGTCGGATTTGCACGTGGAATCGTGTATCAGGGTTTTGTGGATTGAAACTCCAAAATATTGCAACGAAAATCATGATATGGCGATATGCGATATCCCGATGGGTACGAGATTAGTGTGGGGCCACACCTGAGTCGGCAGGTGGATAGGTGGCACGTCTTATCATGGTTTCGCAGTGAGAAGTCCCGAAAGAATCACATTAGGATTTGTGATACCGCGAATTCTGAAATGCCGATGGAGTGAAGCGGTGATTTAATAGTCAAATCGCACGTGTGTCGGAGTTTCGACATATTGGGATTCGGGAGTCGGGGAAATGAAGTGTTTGACATCGCGAGTGGTGAAATTGTGATAGGAAAAGTCCCGACAAGGTAAGGGAAGGGGTCAGCGTTGACTTATATCGGTGTTCGGGGATTCAAGGGTGCAACGCTAGACCATTGACCTCGCGAAGTCACGAAGTCTGATTCCCCGATAAGTAAAGAGAGGGGATCGCGCAAAGAGTTCTGTGGGTGCAGATTTTCCTGATAGGGAAATAGAAGAACCTTTGGAAGTTCTTCGGGCCGAGAAGGAAGAAAATATCCTGTGAGTGGACGTGCTTGCGGGTGCGCCTCTGCATCAAGTGGTATCAGAGCTCAGAAAGGTTATTTTCTTTCTGTAGTAGAGAGAAAGAGAATTCACCATGCTGCCAAGGAGAGATAGACAATCACCCGATCTAGAGGATAGGGAAATGATGCGAAGAAGAGGCAGGAAGATAACAGATCCAGCTATGGAGAGACAGATGCGTGATCTATGAGATAGACTGGAAGACATGGAGACAGCGCAAAGACGCACATCCAGTACAGGGGATCTGAGTGATTCCGAAAGCAAAGTTGAGGCTGAACGTGAAGATGAAGTTGCAGCCGAAGATGCATCAAACGAACGTTTGATCAAAGCTATTGCCAGGATAGGTGCAAGAGAGAAGATGGACATTCCAGTTTATGAGGGATACTTGGATGCGGTAGAGATTCTAGACTGGATTAGGGCTCTGGATACATACTTCGACTATGAAGATGTCAAATAAGACAAGAAAGTCAAGCATGTTGTCACAAGATTGAAAGGACATGCAACATTGTGGTGGAATGAACTGCAATCTGACAGACACTGCAAGGGTAAGAAGAAGATCAAAAGCTGGGACAGGATGATCGCGAAGATGAAAGCGAAATTCATCCCCAGGGATTATCAAATTACTCTTTTCAAAAGAATGTAGAACCTGAGATAGAAGCTAATGACAGTGAAACAATACACTGAGGAATTCTATAAAGTGAACATTAGAGCAGGTCATCGGGAGAGTGATGATGAGAAAGTTTCCAGACATATGAATGGCCTGAGATATGATATCCAAGACGAGATGAGCATGGTAACCATCTGAATGGTGGAAGAAGCTTATCAGATGGCTCTGAAAGCAGAAGAAAAGATGAGCCGAAAGCAGAGTCAGAGGGGCCGAGGCAGAAGTCAATCCAGAGGAAAATCAGTTGCCCAGGATAAATACCAGAAGCCCAAGGACGATTGGAAGAAACCTCATACTCGTACAGAGAGAGGTGTAACCTCACAGCGGGGGCAGAAATATGTTGAACAATGAGGACAACATACTGAGCAGAGAAGAGATTATGCTAACAACAACACTTTTCCTCGTACTAGAGGTAGAGGAAGAGGAAGATGTGGAGTAATCACCTGCTTCACATGTGGAAAGAATGGGCACAAGTCTTATGAGTGTCCAGAGAAAAAGAAGGAGACTGGAGAAGCTCACATCACCGAGGCACATAGGCGGGATGTTGAGGAAGAAGACACTGAAGGCGGAAGATCGCTCATGATGCGAAAAGTTCTTTTGACACCCGAGAAGGAGGTGGAAAGTTCAGTCCAAAGGACTAGACTTTTCAGGACTGCTTGCAAAACCAATGACAGGGTATGCAAGGTCATTTTAGATAGTGGTAGCACAGATAATCTCGTTTCAACTGAGATGGTAGAGAATATGGAGCTGGAGACGACTGATCATCCAAGCCCATACAGAGTTTCGTGGCTACAGAAAGGACACCAGGTAACTGTCACTAAACAATGCTTGGTTGAATTCAAGATAGGAGGATATAATGATAAGATATTGTGTGATGTCATTCCTATGGATGTTTGTCATATATTGCTGGGTAGACCATGGCAATATGACAGGAATGTGATTCATGATGAACGAATGAACACATACACCCTAGAGAAGAATGGGAGGACACACATGTTGCTTCCGATAAAGGATAAGGAGGTGAAACCGGAGGTAAGAAACACTTTACTTCTCATGAGTGGGAAGGAACTCCTTAATGAGGTTAAGAAGAAGGAGGATCCACAGTTTATTGTGGTCAGAAAGCCGAAGATTTTTCTGACTAGCACAAGAGTGGATGATTTACCAGAAGAAATTCAGGAACTGCTGGAAGAGTTCGTTGATATTGTAGTGGACGAATTACCTCGTTCATTGCCACCGATCAGGAGTGTGAGTCATCATATTGATCTCATACCAGGAGCCAGTTTGTCGAACAAAGATGCGTATAGATTGACGCCGCAAGAGAATGAGGAGGTCAAGAGGCTAGTCCAGGATTTGTTGGACAAAGGTTTGATTAGGGAAATCTTGAGTCCATGTGTTGTTCCAACAGTACTCAGTCCGAAGAAAGATGGAGGCTGGAGGATGTGTACTGACTCGAAGGAAATTAACAAGATAACCATTAGGTACAGATTTCCATTGCCGAGGATGGATGATTTGATGGATTGCTTAGGTGGAGAAACATATTTTTCAAAGATTGATTTGAAAAGAAGTTATCAACAGATTCGCATGAAATAAGGTGATGAATGGAAGACAACATTAAAAACAAACAAAGGGTTGTATGAATGGCTTGTTATGTCGTTTGGCTTAAAAAATGCGCCAAGTACCTTCATGAGGTTGATGAACGAAGTCTTGAAGGAGTTCATCAGAAAATTTGTCATTGTGTATTTGGATGACATACTGATCTACAGTAAATCAGTGGAATAACACTTGAAGCATTTGGCTACAGTGATGCAGAAGCTACAGCAGGAGAAGCTGTTGATAAATATGAAGACGTCCTCATTCATGAAGACAGAGCTCATTTACTTGGGATTTGTTATTTTTGCAGATGAGTTGAGGATGGATCCAGATAAGGTGGAGGTAATCAAGAATTGGCCATCACCAAAGAATATCTTCGAGGTGAGAGGTTTTCATGGATTGGCTAGTTTCTACCGAAGGTTCATTAGGAATTTCAGTGGAATTCGCATAGCGATGATGGATACAGTGAAGAAGCGGCATAAATCTTTTCACTGGACAGAAGAGGCTGAGAAAAGCTTTAACCTATTAAAGAGGAAGATTACGGAACAACCAGTTTTGGTGTTGCTGGATTTCCAGAAGACATTTTAGGTGAAATGCGATGCAAGTGGATTTGCAATTGGGGCAGTCTTAAGTCAGGAAGATAGGCCGATAGCATACTTCAGCGAGAAGCTGAATGAAGAAAAATTGAAGTACTCCACTTACGACAAGGAGTTTTATGCTATCATACAGGCATTGAAGAAATGGAGGCATTACTTGATCCCAAAAGAGTTTGTATTGTACAGTGACAATCATGCATTGCAATTTGTGACTCAACAGGAAAAGTTGAATCAGAAACATGCCAAATGGGTTGAGTATATGCAAAATTTCACATTTGTGATAAAACACATTTCTGGTACTGCTAACAAAGTTGTTGATGCTTTGAGCAGGAAGTGTTTGTTGTTGCAGGAGTTCAGAGTCAAAAAGATGGGTTTTGATGATCTCAAAGACATGTACGCAGATGATCCAGATTTTGGAGAAGCATATGAAGCAGCTGAGAATCTAGTTCTCAGAGACAGAAGCCAATGGATAGAGTATATGATCCAGGAAGGATTGTTGTTTAGGGGCAATCAACTTTGTATTCTGAAATGCTCCATGAGGGATAACTTGTTAAAGGAGAAACACAGTGGAGGATTGGCAGGGCACTTTGGTCACGACAAGACGTTCGCAAAATTGAATGAGTCATATTTTTGGCCGGGAATGTGAGAAGATGTCAAGAGGTTCATGGACAGATGTAGAATTTTCCAGCATTCGAAGGGAAGGAAGAAGAATGCGGGATTCTATCAACCATTGCCCATACCAAATAGGCCGTGGGATGCGATTAGCATGGATTTTGTATTGGGGTTTCCAAGAACACAAAGAGGTGTTGATTCAATCTTTGTGGTAGTGGATAGATTTTCCAAAATGGCACACTTCATTCCATGTCAGAAGACCAGTGACGCAACTCACATTGCCAGTCTGTTCTTCAAAGAGGTCATTCGACTTCATGTTTTGCTGAGAAGCATTGTTTCGGATCGAGATACGAAATTCATAGGGAATTTTTGGAGGACCTTATGGAAGAAGCTGCGAACTAATTTGATGTTTAGTTCAGCGTATCATCCTCAGACGGATGGACAAACAGAAGTGGTCAACAGAAGTCTAGGAGACTTGCTGAGAAGCTTGGTGACAGAGCACTATACCCAGTGGGACCATATATTGCCACAGGTAGAGTTTGCTTATAATGATTCAGTGAATCGGAGTACAGGGCAGAGTCCATTTCAGGTTGTCTATGGTATGCAGTCGAGAGGATTTTATGAACTGAGGGATTCAGAACAGACTGCGACTAGGAGCACTAGTGCAGAAGAATTCGCAGAGGTGATGAAGGAACTTCACAATCAGGTGAAAGAGTGGTTACAGAATTCAAGTCAGGAGTACAAGCGCAGAGGTGATCAGCGGAAGAGACAAATTCAGTTCGAGGTTGGTGATTTGGTTCTAGAACATTTAAGGAAAGAAAGGTTCCTGAGAGGAACGTATAATAAGTTGAAAATGAAGAAAATCGGACCATGTAGGGTCTTGAGGAAATTTGGGGCAAACACTTATGAGATTGAATTACCCGATGGGATCGGAATTTCTCTGATATTCAATATCTCTGATTTGTACCCATATAGAGCTGAGGAAACAGGGACTGGAACTGAGAAGCTAGTGATCCAGTGGAAAAAAAAGATGCCAGTTGCAGATAAGCCACAGATGGAGTGCATACTGGATAAGAGAGTAAGCAAGAGGACCAGACGGAAGCAATACTTCGAGTATCTGGTCAGATGGAAGAACCATCCAGTTGAAGATGCTAGCTAGGAGACTAAAGTAGAGATTCAAAGGCATGGATAGACCGTGCAGGAGATCATGGATAGGATCCCATGAAAGTTTTCAAGCGAGGGAGTATGATGCAGGAGCATCTCCCACATAAAGCGAGCCAGTGCGGAAGGAAATAGACAGTTGGACAAGCGTCAGCACAAATTTTGAAAACACCTTAGATTTGATGCGCGATCTTAAATGAGACATTAAGATGAAGCACACTTGTATAATGTAAATGGACCTTGAGCGGATTTCTCTCGTCCTTAGTAGATAGACGACATTTAAAGTAGTTAATGCAATTAGATAGAAATTTAATTCTAGATTAGACTATTTGAGAGTGCAAGAGGGAAACGGGATATAGACACCCTCATTGTGCATTTGTAACATTATGAAGCATTTGAGCAAGAGAAAGCAAAGAGTTGTGTAAGAACGCCCATGTATAGATATTTGAATTAATAGAAGAAGGCTTTGATTCAAATTCATGGTTTTGCGTTTATTCTCTGTGTATTGATGTTGAATGATATGCTCATGAATGTTTGCTTCCAGTTATACATTTGCTTTTATATGTTGTGTATATGATTTCATGTTTGAGTTTGAAATCTGAAGGGAAGAAGGAATGAGTTTCAATTGTTTCTCTAGTTGAGCCAGAGAATTCCTGCAAGGAGTGCAGTTGAAGTGTCGGCAAGGAGTGCGTTGACACAGAGTTCAGATAGAGATAGCTTTTGTTCTCATTCATCCCAGAAGTGCAGTGGGGCACAGGAGCCGTGCAAGGAGTGTGCAGGCCAAGTGAAGCTTCTGGGTTGTGAACCTGAGCAAAGCATTGAGAGACTTCTGCTACAGGCGTGCGCAGAGTCGAAGACTTCAACACTTAGATGTGGTTGGAGGGTTGCCACAAGGAGTGCATGCAAGAGGTTTTCTGAAGGACTTGAAAGTCGTGGAAAAGCTCAGGAAGGGTAAGGCCTTCAAATTCAATTAAGGGAATCACAGGGCAGCTGTGACTGGAGTTCTGAAAAGGAGCGTCACAGGTTTTCACGCAGGTGGACGAGTTCCGTGGAGGAACATATAGTCATTTCACCAGATTTCATTAGGAGGAACAGACGGTCGATATTCTCCAAGGAGGATTCACGATATTCCGTGGACCGTTAGATCTCACAGAGAAGCAAGGAGGTTACGGCGAGAACGTCAAAGGGTTCAAATCTCAAGAGGGGTAGAGTCGTTGATCAGGGCCACGAGGACCGTCGGATTTGCACGTGGAATCGTGTAAGTGGGTTTCGTGGATTGAAACTCTGAAATATTGCAACGAAAATCACGATATTGCGATACGTGATATCCCAACGGGTACAAGATTAGTGTAGGGACACAACGGAGTTGGCAGGTGGATAGGTAGCACGTCTTATCGGGGTTTCGTAGCGAGAAGTTTCGAAACAATCGCATTAGGATTTGTGATACCATGAATTCTGAAATGCCGATGGAGTGAAGCGACAATTGAATAGTCAACTCTCACGCGTGTCGTAGTTTCGGCATATCGGGATTCGGGAGTCGGGGAAATGAAGTGTTTAACATCGCGAGTGGTGAAATTGCGATAGGAAAAGTCCCGACAAGGTAAGGTAAGGGGTGAGCGTTGACTTATATCGGTGTTCGGGGATTCGAGGGTGCAACGCTCGACCATTGACCTCATGAAGTCACGAAGTCTGATTCCCCGATAAGTAAAGAGAGGGGATTGCGCGAAGAGTTTTGTGGGTGCAGATTTTTCTGATAGGGAAATAGAAGAACCTTTGGAAGTTCTTCGGGCTGAGAAGGAAGAAAAGATCATGTGAGTGAACGTGCTTGCGAGCGCGCCTCTGCATCAACAAGTACCTCCCAGCCAACGCTAGGGGTTCTCTTCTTCCCCCTTAGCCCCACGAGCTGCAAAGGGGCTACGCACAACCACAATGAGAATACTCTAGCTCCCATCTCACCTCACAAGGTAGAGTTACCACTCTATTTCTCAAGATGGGTATCCCAACTCTCACAAGTAAAACTAGTCAAAGAAATTCTAGTAGCATAACTTTAACAATGACCCGTGTGATCCATTTTCCCTCTTTTCCATTTTCTTTATAGGAGTTTGCTTCATGAAACATTTCTATTACACATTTAATTCACATTTTAATTAATTAATTTAGAATTATTCCCCCCGTACACTTGTCACCCTCTCCCATAGTTGCACAAGAAAATTTCACAAGCTAATTTAATTATAAGTTAATTTCCCTCACATCTCCTAAACGTTCTCCTTAAATCACTCCTAGTTCTCTTTTATTCCTTTATTCCCAATTTATGACTGACACCTTTCTAAATCTATGTTGAGTTAAAATAGGATTTTTCTCTAGTTAGATTAGTGTTAACTAGGCTCTAGATTCCTTTCTATGCTTACACATTCTTTTTACATATATTTCCCTTCTTATCTTAATTTCCAATTTGGTATTCTCTTGCACACATTTATATAATCAAATCTTTAGATATAATTTTTACTCTTTTAATTCCTAACTTTATTTTTCTTCATCCCCCATTTATTTAATTATAAATTAGTTTTAGTCTTCTTACCCACTTTAGACTTAGGCTTAGAATTTTAAGGAGATTCTATAATTAATGAAAATTACCCATTTAATAATTATTGTAAGTCCGACAATGTCAAAACAAATTATTGTTTTCTAGGCACCTAGGTTCATTGACTCTAGTTTTATTTCCACGACGTGCCCTTCAAGACACACTCTGTGCTCCAAGGTTTCCACTAACCCTTTGACTCAATTTTTAATTACGTGACGTTCCCTTCAAGACGCACTATGTGCTCCAAGGGTGCCACTCACCTTTGACTAGTTTTGGTAGTTGGCCAACCCTTGGAGTCAATACTCCATTCAGTTGACCTTGTGAGAGACTAAGGGACTCTAAGGAATAAGGACCCTGCCTTATTATGTTCCCCTTAGAATCTTCATGAGTGACTGTCTCAGCCTACCCTCATGACATCGTGGGTCTCTCAAACTAGGTAATCATTAACCTACAATTCGAGCCATGGAGGGATTTCTAGTAGGTTGTGATAGGGTTTCTTCCACACATCTCCCTCAATACTTGGTTGTTGTGCATGGCCCCTTAACTCCTTATGTGATTCTAATTAGCAAGCAATTGTCAGCTTGTATCCATCAACGAAACACTATCAATGATCCATAAACAACATCACAATATATTTGATTATGCATAAATAAAAATCCCCCAAACCAATACAGTCCACTCCCTAACTCGATCTAGATTCCAAGGAGGTCCATTGATGCCAATGGCATCCTCAATAAGTCAAGTGTCTTGAACACTCAGGGGAAACTCGTCAATAACATATTTTAATACAAAGATATCAAATAACATAACATCATAATCCATCAAAATAATCACAAGAATCCATAAGCGAATAGACATCCATATACTGAACCTGGATAAATTGCATGCAAGTGTCCTCAAAGAATAAGTCAATAAGATGCGCTCACGGGAGAGGGATGTTGCATACACCCCCTCTTGTTTTAAACTTCGTCCCAAAGTTTCACAGTAATAAATGCAGTAAATAAAGCATCTGACAAGATTTAAACGTTTAACTATCAAACAAATATGGAAATTGTTGGTGCATATCATATGCATCCTCCAAGGTATCCGAGTGTGGACTATAACTGTCCCACTGGACCTTGACCTGATCGATTGTTCGACGTCATAGTTGTCGAATGGGATGGTCCCGAATGTGGATTGGCTCTGTCATGAGTGCACCCTCATTCGACACCTGCAAGGAACTCATGTCAATCACATGCATAGGATTACTAACATAAAGTCACAACATATACAAGATAAACATCATGCAATGCCTCAAAGAATGAGGCACGACTAGTTGATAGGCCAACCTCAAATTACGGTCAAAGCGACGTTGATCGACATAACTCTTCTACCGATCTTGCAATTCTTCAATCCATTTTTCTTATCATTTGTAATTGTTATTCCATTTCTTGGATCGCTTCTGGTCCTACCAAGACCCTATCCTTGAGTCAATCGTAGCTCAAAGGCATCTGACAGGGTCTCCCGTAAAGAAACTCGAAAGGTTCCATCTTAATGGCGCTTTGATAGTTGTTGTTGTACGCAAACTCTACCAGTGGAAAGAACTCTCCCAACACTTTTTTTGGTCCATCACGTGCATACGCAACATATCTTCCAAAATTTGATTTATTCTTTCTATCTACCTACCTGTCTCCAGGTGATACAATGTACTAAAGTTAAGTTGGGTTCCCAAGGCCTCTTGAAAACTAGTCCAAAATCATCCTGTAAACACTGATCCTTGATTGGATATGATCCTCTTAGTCATGCCATGCAATCTCACAATCTCACTGATAAAAAATCTAGCTATGTGTTGCACCTGATACGTCATACGCACAGGGATAAAATTTGTACTCTTCGTCATAGTTTCAACTACCATGAAAATCGAGTCATGCCTCCTTGTCGTCGGAAAAAATCCCACAATAAAATCCATCGAAATGACCTCCCATTTCGATTTTGGAATAACGTGTGTCTATAGTAATCCTGTCAGATGACTATGTTCAGCCTTCACTTGCTGGCATTCTATACATCTCACCATGTAGTTGACTATGTCTGCCTTCATTCCTTTCCAGAAGAATAAGAGCTTAAGGTCTACCCTCATCTTCGTGACTCCTGGATGAACCATGTACATTTCTCTATGATATTCATTTAAGATCAAACTTCTCAACTCGTCATTAGGAGGTACATAAATCTGGTTATTATACCTCATTAATCTGTCATTGTCCACAGTAAATCCCTCAAATTTTGGTACCAACATGGTGTCTTGTCTGATATTTTCCTTAACCTCTTTATACCAATCATCGTCGCACTGTAAAGTTTGAATATTTTCACGAATATTCGTCTAAAGGGGTAACACTAAAAATATGCGTGGTCTTTGACTCAACACATCTGCCACTTTGTTCATTGTTCCTTTTATGTAGGTAATCTCGAAATCGTACTCGCTAAGCAGTTCTAACCAATGCCTTTGTCGTGCGTTTAAGTCTCTTTGTGTAAAAATGTGTTGTAGACCACTGTGGTCCATTTTTAGTTCAAATTACCTTCCAATCAGGTAGTGTCTCCACACTCTCAGGGCATACACAATGGCCAACAACTCCAAATCATTCATCGCGTAGTTCTCCTCATGTTTTCTTAATTTCCCAGAGATGTAAGCAATTACTCGGTCGTCTTGCATCAAAACTCCTCCTAAGCCTTCCTTGGATGCGTATGTACATACCAAGAATTCCTCATCCATGTCAGAGACCTTTAGTATCAGCGTTGTCGTCAACAACTCCTTGAGACTTCGAAATGCTTTTGCGCATTTCTCGGTCCGTACAATTTTTTTTTTTTTTTCTGCAATTTCATGATCGGATTTGCTATCTTCGAAAAACCTTTGACGAACTATCGGTAATATCCCGCTAAACCCATAAAGCTATGTACTTATGGTATGTTCGTCAACACCATCTATTCCATAATAACCTCATCCTTTGTTGGATCCATAGTGATGCCCTTGACGGATATAACATGCCCTAAGAAATGAATCCTCGAGACAATTTTGACATTTTATCGTAATTTATGTTCTCGTAACACTGTAATACTAAGTGAAAATGTTTTTCATGTTCCTCTACCATCTGAGGATATATCAACATGTCATCAATGATTACTTGAACAAACTTGTCCAAGTATTTGCAGAACACCCCATTCATCAACTCCTGAATAACCCCAGGGTGTTTGTCCGTCCCAATGGAAAAATGGTAGATTCGACTCTCTCTTTTGGGTGGAAATCCTAGTAACTCTTCTGGGAATACATTAGCAACTATCGTACTACCAGAAGGTTTTCTAGTCCTTCCGCGAGACCTTGTCGTTCAGTGCTAAGATTGCATATAGCTTGCATCCTTTGTACATGCTCTTTTGTAGTTGTAGAGAAGAAATGAACCTCAAGGGAACTCTCAAGTTCCTCCCTATGATCACTCTTATTTGTCCCTCATCGTCGGTCCAACTCAATCACTTCATCTCACAGTTGAGTATCGCATCATGCGATTCCAATCTGTCCATATCGATCATGACATCATAAGATCCTAATATCATGACGTAAGGGTCAGACTTCGTTACAAATTTCTCAAGTTTTCCTCCAACCATTTGTTTGGCACCTGAATCCATTCGACATATATAAACTCATCCTGTCAACAACCTTTACCTTAATTCCTTTCAGCACGACACTAGAATAAATATCTCTGTAGCTCCGATATCTATTGAGTCCTAAAATTTTGGTTGGCAATGGTACCTGACGCCTCAAGAACAATAAATGGTTCTCATCCTAGTGGTTATTCACTCCTGCATGATTCCTATGGGCCTTTCCCAAATCTCCAACTATAGTGGGTCATGTTGATCTGGTCTCTATGGCCCTCTCAACCTAACAGCCACATTGGTAATGTGGCTCTCCACATGTCCAACATCTGGTCTTGGATCCAATACTCCTGGTCCCCGAAGTAGAAGTTGTTGGCCCACCAGCCTGAAACCATGGTTTGTTCTGCTAAACATGCATAACTATTGTTTATGTTTATGCAATGGTCCCCTATAGGGAGTTCCCCGCTAGGGATCCGGTCATCAAAGTGTCGTGAACACGGATACTCTTGATGTATCTCGATACCTTGAAGAAATTCTAATTGGAGTATGATGTTGTTGCGCACCAAACGTCACCTGTCTCGCCGGTCTTGTAGGAGTCCTTCCCTGACCCGCACTGATCATCTCTTCCTTATCTATGAGGGCCTTTTGTATTGCATCATGCAACGTCTAGGGCATTAGGATCCTCACTTTCACCTGAATGTTGACGTTTAATTCCATCACAAACTTGTTGACCTTCAAATTCTCCATGCTTGGATGTAGAGCATACCTAAGAAGCTCCAAGAATCAGGCTGCATACTTAGACACTGTATGACCACCCTATCGTAAGGCGTTGAACTCATTGAAATGGAGCTCGATGAATTCCTCTGAAAAATACCTCTCCTGAAACTGCTCCTCGAGAAATTCCCAGGACACGTCTCTGAAAGCCATGTTTAGTTGAGGTAGGAGTGTCTTCCACTACAGAAGAGTTCTCCCCTTCAGCTGAAAGACCACCACACGGACCTTCATGTTGGAGGTTTAGTCGAGAATTGCATCGCACATCGCCTGTTCTCCAACCATGCCCTGACAGATGAGCCACCGAGACACCCATGAACTCGGGAAATGCCACCTCCTCTAGTTCTCTGTGAATGCTAACACTGAAAGCTGGAGCGCATTGTGAACACTCAATGGATACAAGTGACCTAGCCCATCTTTATCTAGTCGGTTAATCAAGGCTTCTGACATCCTTTGAAAGGATCTCATGAATCAACCACATCCCTCTTAGCAATCATCCCCTGTCCAATGACTTGTTCTTCTCCTTAGGTTTTATACCCCTCTAGCGTGGATGCTACTAGAGGTGTTGTGCCTCTTCCCCTAGCACCACGTCGCCTACCTCCATGACATCCTCTAACTAGGATTACCGGTACAAACAATTTCAAAATTTTAATTAGCACTAAGTTGTTAATCAAGTGTAAGATACAGTGGAAGGCGTGACGATCCATAGTCACAAGGTTGAACCCATTCTGATACCATATGTAACGACCCCACCGTTACGACAACAAAAGCGATGTACAACATGTAAAAATTTATTCTTTTTTTTTAGCGTTAGGAAATTGAAAACATCACAAATAATATCAGCATCATCGACACATCATCCAATTTATTAATGAAACAATATTAAAGAATTAAAAATCAATCACGACAAAAAGTTGACACGTCATCACCATGAATAATGATATGCATATCGACGCATTAACACAAATAAATAGCAACACATAATCTTCACACGATTAATAATGACGCATAATCAGTGTGAATCATAAATCATGACGTGTGTCAACACATCATGATCAACGGAAAAAAAACACTAACAAAGGAACAACCATATCACGGAAAATTAAAAGAACTACCTGTCCAACCTATCTTGCATGGTTAGGACCTCCAGGACACATAAGCAACACTCAAGCCCGGGATCCAATTGATTTTGACCATTTAAGGTCTCAAGGTTGGCGACTGTTCTAAGGAACGAGGAGGTGTCTACATCCCACTAACATAATCAAGTCTCGACCAACTAGCTAAAACAACGACATAAACCATAATCAATTTTATCAATCAATCAATCCTAATCCACAATTAAACATGGCACATGAGTAATTTGAATTATTGAATAATCCATTCATCCACAATGGATTCATGGTGCACGAGAAATCTAACCACTTAATTAAACATGTGTAACATTATTCAGTGCATGCAATCAAATTATTAACTTAATCATTCATCGACATACATAAACTAATTACATAACTCATCAATCAACATTAAGTTCTGAATGCATTAAATTACATGCATTAATTCATGGACGCATTCAATTTACATAGAGTAATTGAAGGACACATTCAATTTATGTGCATTAATTTAGGGATGCATTCAATTTTCATACAATGAAACTAGATGATCAACTACACATAAGGAATGAGAATCCACAAAAGCAAGAGTGAAGTTCCTTAGGTGTATAATTGTCTAACATAAGTGCATTAAAAGTTACTTGCACAAGTGATCAACGTCAATAATAACCTCCCAATCAGTTAACTAACCCATCATAGCATCTAGTTCATGGAAATGATTGAACCCCATCGTTATGTAGAATGCAAGGATACCTACTTCCAATTGAATGTAATAAAAGCAATTTTTTATGTAATCATAGTATATTCAATTCCAAAAGTTTGGAATCGAGTGAGATTGGCTAGATCCCAAGTAGTAATTATAAGGAGTTCAAGACAAGGTAAAATCTATTTACTTAAACGTTTTCAATGCATTGATAATCATGCAATAAGGCCATAGTGATCAATAATTTAATTACAACCCTAGGTGCTAAAAGAGAAGGGAGATGACATATCAATTATTAGCATCACATTAAATTACCCCTGCAATAAGATAAAAGACATGGATAGAATACTAGGTGCAAATCAACAATCAAATAAGGAAAGGAGATGAGTAAGAGAACAAGACGAGGGGAAGTGTAACATCTCCAGAGCACAAGTGAATATCCAAGTAATACAAGGGGTCTATTCTAACCATCATTGTTAAACCGCTAATGGAACGGTTAAGGACAGTTACCATTTAATTAGAGAGTCCTAAGAGTTCACATTTTATAATTATCATCAACCGGGACGAATGAACAATAGTATTCTTGTTACTTGAGGATTTCATAAGGCATCCAAGTCTTACAAATATAACCACCTCCCACCTAAGTTGGGTTTTAGATTAAATAATTCATATCCATAATAGGCACGGTTAGTGTCTAGGAAATTGAGATGAAGGATTCATCCCCACTAAAATCAGTTTTTAAAAATAAAAGGACCCAACCCTTTTCCAAACAAGGGAGAACTCAATACTTGATCCTTGCCTCTCCCAAGACAAGTGTCAACCACAATGTACAAGATAAGGAAACTCAACCACCCAATTCGCTGAGTGCATTCCTGGTGAAACGCTTAGTGAGTTTAAAGGGAAAACGCATAGATTATCCGCAAGTAAATCATTGAGAAAAATAGTAAGAATTCACTGAGATGATTCAAGAACATTAAAACACTCGGTAGGCCTCGAATTATGGATGAAAATTAAACAAACGCAGAGAAAGGAAGAGTGTTTCATTCGTCGGGAAAGAAGAAGAAGAAACAGAGAAAATTACCAAGAAAAATCGTTGGGAAAAAGGGTGAACACGCAGCTCCTTGGGCTCTCGAAAACGTTGAGGAAAGACCAAGGAATTTCGTTGGGCAGAGGGTGAAAACGTAGGGCCTTGGGATCTCAGAAACGCTGAGGAGAGACGAGAATGCAAGCACACATGGCACTTGTTAAAGGAAGCAAATCGTACAGGTCAACTGTCAAATGTTGAGGAAAAGGGAACATGATCCATAAATGAACTTAAAACCCAGAGGTGCATTCAATTACCTTCCAAAACGAATTTTGGGTCTGCAACTTCAGTTTAATATTAAAATAGGATAGAGAACAATCAACACAAAGGTTACTACCCAATGGAAATGGGTTGTACAACATCTCACTTCTACCCATTTTAGAACGTTTCAAGTCACCAAATTCTCAGGGAACGAGCTTAGCTTACATACTAAAAATGTCATGTCAAACTTCAACCAGTGTTCTGGAAACGTTTCGATATTGCTACTAACTTTTGTTAAGTTACATGAAAAAGACATTGATTTCATGATTTGAACTGTCTACCTAAGGATTTGAGAAAAGTAATCATAATTGATTGGATGTTGTAAACTAAATCTACATCGGGTCGTTTCTCCATTTTCAATGATTGTGGCTCTACTGAATATTTTGACATCCAAAATCCCTTCACCCCTCTCCAATTTATACTTCGCTATCTTGAATAGATGCATATAACCTAGAGAAAAATGTCTACTTGTCATGTGCCATTAAGAACATTATTTTATGAAGTGGCTATGTTGACTAAAGTATTTAATTCGCAGCTTAGATGGCTTCTTATTATTTGGGCCATCTGAGGGAAATCAAAATTCGCAGAGGTTAAGGGGAGAATAAACGCCCAGGAGAGAACTCTAAACTGGGTGAAGTTTAGTCGCCATACACAGAGATAAAAGAAGCTAAAAGAGCGTCGGTGAACATCCATAAGACCATCGATCTTACTTCGAGTTGATCTAAGAAAACTAAACTGAAACATAAACTTAATAAGAGTGTGTTTGATGTGTTGACATCCATAGATAAAGTTGTTGTGCATGGGAATGATCATCATCAAATCTAGACACGAGTTGTTAGGAAGGGTCGTTGGAAGTAGTTTCAAAAGCTAAGTCATTAGTCAAGGAAATCGAGTGAATCTGATTACATAATAAGGAAGGTGCCACCAATGCCAATATGTCATGAATATCAGAACATGAGAGAAGGAGAAGGGCGTTCATATAGCATTGTACTTCCATTGAATTTACTTTTCCTTTATCATAATTTATTAAAAAAAAATTAAGCTAGGAACATGATGCATCCATACTAGTACCCTTCTAATTTACAAAACATAAGGGACAATGGCCATTCCTAAATCTAAATCCTTCATAGCTTAAAGGGAAATTTTCCAAAACAATATATACAATTTTTAAACTTAATACAACTGAAATTGAATGAAAAATATTGTATCTGGTGAAACTGAAACTTGAATATGATCTTCGGTAGCTCATGCTCCTTCCCTTCTCTCACTTGCTAATCGTGAGACTTCACGGGTACCTCCCAGCCAATGCTAGGGGAACTCTTCTTCCCCCTTTTCCCCCCGAGCCGCAAAGGGGCCATGCACAACCACAACCAAAATACTCTAGCTCCCAACTCACCTCGCAAGGTACAACTACCACTCTCTTTCTCGAGCTGAGTATGCCAACTCTCACAAGTAAAACTAGTCAAATAAACTCCAACAGCATAACTTTCACAAGAAAATTTCACAATTTAATTTAATTATAAGTCAATTTCCCTCACATCTCCTAAAAGCACTCCTTAAATCACTCCTAGTTGTCTTTTATTCCTTTATTCCCAATTTATGACTGGCACCTTTCTAAATCAGTGTTGAGTTAAAATAGGATTCTTCTCTAGTTAGATTAGTTTTAACTAGGCTCTAGATTCCTTTCTATGCTTACACATTCTTTTTACATTTATTTCCCTTCTTATCTTAATTTCCAATTTGGTAATCTCTTACACACATTTATATAATTAAATCTTTAGATATAATTTGTACTCTTTTATTTCCTAACTTGATTTTTCTTCATCCCAAATTTATTTAATTATAAATTAGTTTTAGTCTTCTTACCCACTTTAGACTTGGGCTCAAATTTTTAAACTAGGCTTAGAATTTTTAAGGAGATTTTATAATTAATCAAAATTACCCATTTAATAATTATCTGAAGTTTGACAATGTCAAAACAAATTATTTTTTTCTAGGAACCTAGGTTCATTGACTTCATTTTTATTTCTGTGATGTTCCCTTCAAGACGCACTTCGTGCTCCAATGGTGTCACTCACCCTTTGACTCAATTTTTAATTACATGACATGCCCTTCAACATGCACTACGTGCTCCAAGGGTGTCACTCGCCTTTGAATGGTTTTGGTAGTTGTCCAACCCTTGGAGTCAATACTCCATTCAAGTGACCTTGTGAGAGACATAGGGCCTCTAAGGAATAAGGACCCTGCCTTATTGCACTCCCCTTAGAATCTTCGTGAGTGACTATCTCAGTATGTCCTCATGACATCGTGGGTCTCTCAAACTAGGTAATCTTAACCTACAATTCGAGCCACGATGGGAGTGCTAGTAGGTTGTGACAGGGATGCTTCCACACCTCTCCCTCAATACCTAGTTGTTGTGCATGGCCCCTTTACTCCTTATGTGAGTCTGATTAGCAAGAAATCGTCATCCTTCATCCATCAATGAAACACTGTCAATGATCCATAAATAACACCACAATATACCAGATCATATGTCACATATGCATAAATAAAAACACCCCAAACCAATACAGTCCACTCCCTGACTCGATCTAGAGTCCAAGGAGGTCCATTGATGCCAATGGCATCCTCAATATTTCAAGTGTCTTACACACTCAGGGGAAACTCATCAATATCATCTGTCAATACAAAGATATCAAATAACATAACATCATAATCCATCAACATAATCACAAAAATCCAGAAGCGAACAAACATCCATATACTAAACCCGGATCACTTGCATGCAAGTGTCCTCAAAGAATAAGTCAATAACATGTGCTCACAAGAGAGAGATGTTACACATTATTATAATGAATGGAGGTGTATTCAATTGGTATATTTGGTTAAATGATACAACATATTAATGCAATGATTATATTTGAAAACAACAATTAAAACATAAAAATAAATATTATTATAAACAATATTTGAATTTTTTTATGATTAATTGACATTTTGTTAAAAAAAATAAGAAGTTTCATTACCATACCCATGATGAGGAAAATTCATCACTAAAACATATCATTGCATTACATTCATTAATTGAACTCAACGGTGTGGTTCATACCTACTTATGCATTGATTCATTTAAATGAGTATTACACATCAATATGACAAAAATGTAATAATAGCACTAGTGCTTCTAATGAAAAAAAAAGCACCACTTCGATGATATCGTTAATGTTTCCATTACTATTATCATTATCATTACAATAACGTATAATGTAGAAAATAATATATGAACTAGTGCTTCATTATACACACACACACACACACACACAAACACACACACAATTGAGTCTAATATTTATTTTTAAATGCATGGTTCATAGCAAGATGTGGTGCACTGGTGCATTTTATTGATAGAAGTAACCGAGTGCATTCAATATATAAAATATGCATGGGGGTTTTGAAAATATGTTGTATGCACTGGTTCTTAGTATAGGTATTTTTTAAGTATCAATGAGTATCATTTCATAGTGTTGATGTGTATTATATATAATTAATGCACTAGTGTGCCATATCAATATAAGCACACCAATAAAAAATATATATACTAGAAACTCTGGACACACAAAAAATTTAGTTATAGTGGAAATATGTTAAAACATACACTACCAATTGCAAAGGTTTTAGTGGAGAATTTTTGGACAATTTTTCCCAATATTGTAACAATAAAAACCTCTACAAAAACCTATGCTAGAAGGTTTTTTCCTTATAGTGAATCTTCACAAAAATGAGCTTGAGATACTTAAATCTTTCAAAAAAAGATAAGAGATATTTGATTAGCATGTTGTTAAAACTTTTCTTGAGATAAGATGGAGAAGTCATTATCTACCTATCACATTGCATAGTTTATGATATATAAAATAGTGAGGCATATCATTTTCACTTAATTCCATCCATGTCCATGGAGAGTTGATCTACAAACTTCTATTACATGCTTAATTTCCCCTTTCCTTTTGGGTTTCATCCATCCCTCCTCATTAATGATTTGATTGTCATGATAATTTTTGTGAGACATATTCATTAGCTCTACCATGACTCCATTGAGACTTTGTTATGGATAAAATAGAAAAATAAGCATAAAAAGGAACCAGTTCAATAATACCATACATAAATCCAGTGAAAGAGTGAATGAATAAGAATCCTTTTAAAGGGGAAAACCTCCTATTACAATATCTCAAATACAAAAGATAACATGATCCTTCAAATGAGTCTCTTTGATGTGTGTGTGTGTGTGTGTGTGTGTGTGTTTAATATTTTAGTGATTCCATAATTTCTTTGAGTATGTTTTTCCACTTGGACGGTTCTTCCACTTTTGTTGCTCCTACAAAGATAACCTTGTTTCTTCCCATGATAATAGTCATTTTTTGTTATCCTCAAATAGTACCAAAATAATAGAAATATATTATCCTCCATTTCTTAATTCTAAAATTTTTGAATCGCCAAAAACTAACCTTCCAATCAAAAGTTATGATAATTTTATGTTGTCACACCTTGTAAATCCCCAATTTGGGATTTGTTCTATTAGTTGACTTTACACTTGTTACAAATTCCCCAATTATGATATCATATTTCTAAGAATTTTACATTATTTACTCTAATATATCCTCTTTAATATCCTGTTGATCCTCCTCATTTTAGAACTTCCTAGAGAAAGTTAGGTCCAAGCTACACAAAGCTATTATTTTTGGTGTCTTTCAGGTGAGCAAAGTGTACAAACCATTACATTCCCAAATTTTCCTAAAACTTTAGGCCTTAAATACTAGGGTCAAAAATATATGGAATCCCACAAGTGGAATTTTAACTTGGCCTCATGGCATTCAAATATTATTGTTTTACCAAAACCTCTCATTTAAGCTTAGTTTTATGAATAGACAAGACCCTGTATTTTACAATTTGTACCGCCAAAATTGCAGAGTAGAACACTATAAATTTTTTCTTGTATATATTTTTATATTTCATATTTTCAACCCCACAAATGGTACTCAAATTGGATCTCACCTTCTTCAAATTTTACTATGTTATCAAAATCACTTGTGTAAGCCTAGTTTGAGGGACAAACAAAAATCCTAACTTATATAGCATGTAGTTCATAAAATATAGTGAATTGATTTCTAATTTTGTTTACAAATGTACATATCTATGTTCTCTATCAACCCTAATATTTCCATCCAATGAGAATTATCCTAAAAAATAGTAAGATGTCTTGTTTGAAGGAACCAAACCAAGCACTGTTTACTTTGATACCAAATATTATGGACAAAATAGAGATAATAATAAAAATTCCCAATTCAACAATGCCATGCCTAGACTAAGTGAAAGATTGAATGAATGAGAAGCATATTCAAGGGGAAAACCTCTTATTACAATATATCAAATGCATGAGATAAAATCATCTTTCAGATGAGTCTCTGTGATGTGTGTGTGAATGAGACAAAGGGTACAAATATAGATAATAAGTCGACCACTAATAAAAAGAATATTATAAATATAGAAATGTAATGAATCACAACATAGGGGCTTAAGAAAGTTCCTAAGTGGATATTTTTATGTTGTTGACTCCTAGGACTCCTTATTCACATCGGCCTTGTAATGATGAAAGGTCACTGACAAATAGAGAGTAAAGAATGAGAGAAATATTGGCTACATTGTGAATACTTCATATTACAAATAGAAGTATGGTAGCCATATGATATTTCAATCCTCCAAAGGGATATTCAACTACAATCCACCATAACTCAATCTGACTTCAAGATGGCACATCTTCCATGGAGGGTTGTTATCTAAGTTTTGAATTCCATATCTTAAGTGATACAAGTGTTCCATTATTTGATCTAACTATAAAATGTTATCTTGTTGTAATGTGTGACAATATAGGATCTCATGTGTACGTCAAGAATGAGGACTTCAAACATGGTTGGTTGAAGTAGACAAAGAGAAAAATTCAACATTAAATCCACTTATTGTTCCATTAAAATCATGATTTTCATTATCATGCGAGCGTGTGCATGCAATCAAATATGTCAGAAAGTGTGACCCTGAGTTGACTTGGAAAAATCCATGTGGAATACATTGGTATAGTGTTTGACACAAGGGACATTTGGTACATTTGTGTATTTCCTTAGGCATGACTCTTTTCATAATAAGATGATGAACAAATTAGATGCATCTCTAATGTGTTAGGAAATGGGATCCTTCATCTAGGCTAGCATCCTCAACATATTCCTTGTGTGAGATCCAATGACACTTGGTGCATTTGTGTATTTAATCAATTCCAACATTTATTCGAATATGAGGATGTGTAATTTATACATGTTTCCTTAGTGTCACGTGGTGGGACTCTTCCTTTTTTTTTTTCAGTTGATATCATCAGTATGCTCCTTGTACATTTTTTTCCTAACAAGTGTTTAGTGTTTATAGATCGAAAGCTTAACATCATGTCCCTATGGGGTATCAAAAAGGAAAAAGGTGTTGGGTATGTGTTATATTATTTGCACGAGTAGTAGTGTCTAAGCATATGCATCGGGGGCGCAGTGGGGTTTGAGGGGGGGCCTTGGGAAACGTGTCACATGCCTTGGGAAACATGTCATGTGCCTTGGGAAATGTGTCACATGCCTCGGGAAACATGTCACATATTTAGGTGGTTTTTTGGCACATGGTTTTTGCCAATGGTTTTCTATTTCCAGTTAAGGAATTAGGATTATGGACTAATCCGGGTCATTGGGTTAGGGTTTTAGATGTCGTTGGCTCCTATATGTATATTGTATTGTAAAAAATGTATCACACATGAATGAATATAGAATATTTTGGTTTTCCCGGTTTGGATTTCCATGGGAAAAATCTTTGTGTAATGTTTGTATTTGTCATTTTATCTTTTATGTTCTTTTACTAAACATCTATTTGTAGTAGATATTGTACAAGGTTAAAATCTATGTTTGGTATTAGAGCTTTGTTGGCTTTAGGGGGACGCCTTTGTGGTCAAGGGTTTGGTTCGGGACTGTGATAAGCCTTGTTATAGTGGGAGATATGTGGTATTGTTTTTTTCGAGTGAAAATAAATGGCAAGCAATTCGAAGATGGAGATCGAAAAGTTTAAAGGGAAAAGTTTTGAGTTGTGGAAGCTCAATATGGAATATTTGTTGGTGGACAGAAATCAGTGGATCATGGTAGATCCAGGTACTGTACCTACAGGAACTTCAACAGATGAATGGAAAAAGTTGGATCGGAAGGCAAAAAGCACAATCTAATTGTTTCTCTCTGATTCAGTATTACTGAATGTGTCAAAGGAAGCTACAGCCAAGGATTTATGGGAAAATTTGGGGAAGTTGTATCAGTATAAGTCCCTGGTAAATAAACTATTCTTGAGAAAGAAGTTGTATAACCTGAGGATGAGAGGTGGAGACTCAGTGGAAGAGAATTTGAACGCCTTCAATACTTTGGTAAGTCAGTCAGTATCTGTTGAGATTAAAATTTCAGATGAAGATAAATGTATTATTTTACTGTGTTCTTTACCAGACTCCTGGGATAGACTGGTTGTGGCCATAGGTAGTAATACAACTTCCTTGAAGTTTGATGAAGTGGTCTCATCCTTATTGTCAAAGGATATGAGACAGAAGAATATGGAAGGACAGATCACATACGCATTATTTACAAGAGGATGTTCCCAGGCAAGGAATAGATCTAATTTCGCAAGTGGGAGATCTAAGTCTAATAGTAGATCTAAATCTCCCAGAAATTTTGTAAGGGTATGTTGGAGATGTGGAAAAGAAGGGCACTACAAGAATCAATGTAGATCCAAGGTTGAGAAAAAGAGGGATTTGAAGAATCTCATTCTACAGAAGGAAAGACCTCCAAGGAAGAAGGAGGGGATGTGTACTTGGCTTATTCAAGCACACATGCAGATCATGAGGCATGGTTGTGTTGGTCTCCATTTTTTATCATGTTTTTGCCTATATATTATCACAAAGACCTCCATTTCTATACCCAGTACCACTCCCTTTTGGCCTTGTTATGACATACTTTACATCCCTTTACCACTCAATGGGGTTACTCAAGGTATTTTTACGTTTCAAGTTATTTTTATGTATTTTGATGCTTTAAATTAATATTGAAACTAATATGGATTGAGTTAGGTACTATTTCTATTTTAAAACAGGATTTGCCAGTACCAGGTACCATCTCGTACCCTGTGGAGATACCAACGAAGCTGCTAAAGATTCGCGCGTTATGGCCAGAGTGGGAGACAGTGCGAAATACATGACAGATGGAGTCATCACTCATATGATGATTGAAGGCACAATTATAGAACTGAGCTGTTATGATTCACACTTCGTGACACTACGTGTCACGAAGATGTGAAGACCGTTTTCTACTGATTTCGAGTTATTTTCGGATCTGGGATCTGTTTGAATTAATGTATTTTTTCTTTAAACTGTTATAGAGGAGAATCTATATAACTGGAGGATCACTCCAAAAGAACGTTGGGTTATGTTATGTTATGATACACATTTATGAATACAATTTGCTGTTGTGTTATGTCACTTTACTATCATCTGATTTGAGTTAGTTTTCTGAGCAAATGGAACGTGAAGCATAGATAGTGTTTGCATAGAATGATCTAGTTAGTTCTGGTTCTTCCTTTCAATGTTCGTACCTTTTGGTTGGGCCCGCCAAACAGGTTCAAGTCACTGCTTTACTATGTCTTAGATTTAGTTTATTTCAGTATTTTAGTCTTCGCATGCATGTTAGCTTAGAGTGTGGGAATTAACTTGTTCAGGTTACTTGCTTAACTATTCTTCAACAATATCATTTCCAGCACATGAATATTTTCTACGTTGATGAGTGTTGAAAGCATGGTTGATTCCTGTAGAGTTTAATGTTTCCAGTTTTCAATCTAAACGTAACTTAGAGTTTGAATCTACTTTGCTTTGTTAGATAGTTAGGTTGCAATTAAATTAGAGGAAGCTTCCAGTACCAATAGGGTAAGTAGAGTATTTCTTTATTTTTCCTGCAGAATAGATTTAGATTTATTTTCGATATTTAGATTAAAAGAATTTTAGGAAATACTCTTTCTGTTATGGCTTAGATAGAAATGGTTTTGATAGATGATTAAAGATAGTGGTAGATAGTCTTGTGAAATTACATTAGAGTAGAAATAGAGGCATCTGCACTTAGGCATAGGACTGTTTTCTGTTGATGAATTAAATAGGAGATGATAAGTTTCAGGATAGTCATTAGAATTCAGTTTCTAAGAGCGAGTTTGTGTTTTCTTCTTAAGATAGTCTTTAGATAGAGATTAGAATCTTACCCGCACGTACAGTGTAGCAACTCTAAGTTTACTTTCCCTGGTTTGACAATTCAGTGTTTTAGGTCATTAAAATCTTTAATTTAGCAACCTGACATTTTTGGCACCGTTGTCGGGGAGCTGTTTAAAAGGTAAGTTAGATAGTTGTCTTGATTAATTTTAGAATGCACTTAGTTTGGTGTGGTATGTTAGTAGGTTGATAGTAAGAGGAGTTGTGGAAACAAAGGGGTGAAAACCGACATATCAGTTATCACAGGTACTCTGAAACTCAATCTTAGTTTTTTTTTCTTTCATTTAGTATGACTTCATGAGAAATAGAGATCCTAGAGGTAGATTTAGGAGAAATATAAAACCACAAAAAGAAGAAACCTCCACCCACAAAGCGATAGAAACTGAGACTGAAATTCTGGCTGAGGAAACCATAGAACAAAACCTAGAACCAGGAAACACCATACAACAACAAACTCAAAATCCTAGTGATCCAACCCTGGATGACACAGTTGATCCAGAGAAAATACAAGTTCTTCTCGGGAACCCTAACTCTGTAGTTTCACAGATAAAAGCTACAATTGTGGGATCAAAGGCCATAGGATCCTCAAAAGGACCAATAGGAGATAACACCTCTAATAAAAAGAATCTAGAAAGGTGGGATTTCACACCCTCACCAAAGAAAGATCGGATTGCATATACCATTCTTGGTAATCCTTTTACCATGGGGGAAAGAGGGAGAGACTTACATGGGGAACTTCATATTGAAAATGAAGGT
>ML779855.1:485269-497991 GCA_009831015.1 Picea engelmannii
AGATGTTTGTTTTTAATAAGAATTAAAGGTACCACATGTTTCTTCTTAATAAGAATTAAGAGGACACGTGTTTCTCTTAGAGAATGTAAACACTTAGTGAACTTGTATAGTTGTTTCCTTTTGATCTCAGGTTGACAACTCATCACTCTTGCTGCACAACATGATCTTATCGAGACCAAAGAAAAGTTCCTTAGGTTATGACAAGTGACTTGATTTGTCTAATTTAAAGTAGTTCTAAGAAAATTGTTCGGATGCATGTATTGTATTTTAAAAGCAAAGAGTAAGTGGTACACATGAATTTGCCTTTTGGTGGGGAATGCATGTTTGTGTGAAAGATTTTATGTTTACTTGTGTATAGTAAAGGAGGTTGTTGAAAGATTTTTGATGGTAAGTTAATAATAGGAATTTGCCTTTTGGTGGGGAATGCATATTTGTGTGAAAGATTTTATGTTTACTTGTGTATAGTAAAGGAGGTTGTTGAAAGATTTTTTTTATGGTAAGTTAATAATATAAAGACAATATAGTAAAGAAAATAAGGAAGGTACTAAAAAGTTACACTTTTTATGTGAAAAAGGGTTAAGAGTTGAAGAGGTGTGTTTTTTTTTTTTTGAGTGGGGTTGTAATTTATTTTTATTTTTATTTTTATTTTTTTCATGTTAAAGTGAAGGTGTAATTGTATAAATTTAAAAATGTCAACAATATTTATATATCCACTATACTTTTATGTCATAAATATGTTGTCGAGGTAACGAAAGGATAAAGAGATTAAATCTTTCTTGTAGTGAGTGAGAATGTTCTAAATTTTCTAAGCTATAAAAATAAAATGACTTTTTAATAGAAAATGTCAATGAATAAGTACAATTGAAAAAAACAAAACACATTTAAATCTACACAATATGGAAAAGTAGAATTGAAAAGAAGAAAAAACATGTAATCCATGCAATACAAAGTAAGTTATCATATCTTTTAAAAAAATAACAACATATTGTATAAATATTAATGCTTCTCACAACCTAATTTATGATCCATACAATATTAATTTCTTATACTACTACTATATATATAAAGATTTCTTATAATACTACTAGATATAAAGAAATAATATGATAGTTATTATTAAGAAAATTGTCATTTCATTGAGGTTGTGATTGATCTCATTTCTTAATGGAAATGAGACATTTATTGTTTGTTTCTTTTAGGGTCCTTTGGAATCGTTAATATCATTAGGATTCAATGCCATAAATGCATTGTGAAACATAAATTTGAGTTTGGATACTTCATTTAGGTAATAGATTACATGTTATAAATGCATTGCTAAATGCAAATTTGGGCTTGGATACTTCATTTGGGTAGTATTTTTTTTAGTTATCTTAAAAAACTTTACAATATTGTTCTTGTTTTATTGAAAAATGGTGCATGATTCAAATTGAACAACTATATTTTGGAGTCTCTTCACACATTCCATCTTTTTTATAGCTTCTCCATGTTTTGGATGATGAATCGTTGTCATAAAATGCAGGAAGATGTTCTGTTTTCGATTAAGAGTTCATTGTTTGAGTACATTGGAAACATGACTATAAGTATTAAGATCCACAATGACTATAAGTATTATGATCCTCTAATCTCCTCATATTTCTAGTTGGATTTCATATCTCTTTTTTGTTTCTTATAATATGATTAGGGTGTAGATATTAAAAGTCATTAAGTGAATTATTGATATAAAAAAGAGGTGGTAGCAATGCATTTGATAATTGGCACTAAAAACATCCAATTTATGATCATCTATGCCATAATTTGATGAAACAAGATGTTATAGTGTACATCGATCTAGTGGATTTGAAGTTTTTTCAAGGTTCTAGAATGAATTTTATATAGAAAAACTCTTGAGGGCGTAGTTCCACCACGAAGAAAACTATGATCTTGATATAATTGCAATTATCACAAAAAAAATAGAAAAAAACAAACCAAAATTTTCATTGAAAAGAAAATCGTTTCAAATACCTTTTATCATATATATATATATATATATATATATATATATATATATATATATATATATAATGATTTCAAATAAAATGTCAAGTTCCAATTCCCTCCACCTAATATAATTTATTTTAATTTGATAATTTTATTCCATTATCAAAAATATTGATTATATATTTCATTACATCAAAAATAACAAGATCAACAAAATCAAGTTTATAACATTAATAAATTAAATTTATAAAAATAAAAAATAAAAAAAATAATAAATTATAATAATAATAAAAATATATAACAAAATAAATCAACATATATTTATCTTAATATAATCCCAATTAAATATAAAAAATCACATCTCTACCCTTTATTTATTTATATTATATTAAATAAAGATCATAAACATAATCATTTCACCCATACCACTATATGTATATCTTACATTGGAACTCTATCAAAGTTACGGTGCATAAATAAGAAAGGAGAAACCAATTATTAAATGGAGTAATCATTGATACATTGCATTATATATATAATGCATAATCAATCCGATATCTGAAAGATATCTATCACAGACCATCCTCTTGTCTCTTCTAAAATCGAACCTTCACATAAAATGATCTAGGAAATATTTTGATGTAATAAGAGTAGAGAATATTGATCACCACTGACCCAACATTATTTTGTCAATGTCGAAGTTAGTGATGTGATATCTTACTCGATATTTTCAATGATTTCGTTCATTTATCCATTCATTAATATTCCAATCTCCTTTGAAACTAAAGTGCACAAGTCTCCACCTCCACTAGGTTTGAATTAAAATTTAAGTAATTTTTAATGTGGAAGGAAATCTGATACACCTCAACCTGGTTAAATTGAGGTTCATAGGATCCTATGAAGTGGGAATGTGTCACTAAGAGTTTGTAATCAAATATGCCATTGTAGTAAGAGTAATCAAGAAATTCATAGGATCC
The DNA here is from genome assembly GCA_009831015.1 of Picea engelmannii. Lineage (NCBI taxonomy): Eukaryota > Viridiplantae > Streptophyta > Pinopsida > Pinales > Pinaceae > Picea > Picea engelmannii. The sequence goes on from ML779855.1 coordinate 488,224, forward strand.
TATGAAGTGGGAATGTGTCACTTAGAGTTTGTAATCAAATAGGTCATTGTAGTAAGAGTCTGTAATCCAGAAAAGATAATTGCAAGTCACATCATTGCACATTACATTAAAATGTGTGTAATCAAGAGATACCAATTACAAATCATATCTTTGGATAGTGTGGGTATTATATTGATATAATTAGATGAATATTAGTGGATATATTTTATCAAGTTAGATTTTTTTAGATAAACATTGAACCTTTCAATAGCTTACTCATTGGAAATGGTTTGTAATTTATTAATCTAAAAATAAAAAAATTATATAATAATATTACTTAAAAAAAAATAGGAGTTAAATTTTGATATTGTTTAATTAATTTTTATAGTTAAAATATTATTTATTTCTATTTTTCATAGAAACAATTTATCCTAATTTTATAAGATAAAATTATTTTATTTTAAAATGTGTCGAAAATTTCTAGAAAATATAGTTAATCCTTAGAAATTTGAATATTTTTACAAAAATGACACTTGGAATTTTAAGAATTAGTAATATTAGTCAAGATTTCTACATTTTAAGATAAGCATGGATCCTTAAAATTTTCCCTAGTTATCATCATAGGTGAGTTTCCACACTTTAAGATAATCATGGATCCTTAAATTGTTTCCTAGTTATCATGAGAGGTGGGATTTCCACCATTATAATGAAAAAGAAAAAAACTACTAGATAGATATCATTTCGATAAATTAAGGGATGTTTATGGATTATTAGACTTAGGGAATGGGGAATATTTATGGAATTACATTGCAAAATTTCTCTAGATTGACAATGTTTTGGCACTCTACACTCTAAAATTAACTTCGAATTTAGAAAGTGGATAATGAGAAAGAGTTGGATCTCTCCCAAAACCCATGCATTCACTCTATTAGTGTTAGAAATAGCTCTTACTTCCTTTGTAGATGTCACATGACTTGTGATTGAGTTGTCATTTTATGCAAATTTAGTAAGTGCTTTTGTAATGATTTAGTAAGATTTTATGTTGTTGCCAAGAGGGGTGCAAGAAAATCTTGGGGAAAGGAGTGTCATTGGGAATTTTCTAGTGAATCTTTTGTATTTAAAGAAATCCTCATGTATCCTTATAAGAAACACATGAATATAAAGATGCATCTTTCAGAGTGGAGGTTTTAACTTGTATGGATTTTCTTACCATTGTACCCTTGGTATCTCATTGTTGTGCTACTAGTTCTCTTATTTGTTTTGTTATTGGTTGTTTTAGACAAAATTTGTTATCTACTACAAAATTTTGCATGGTACCAAAGATAGCACTTTCCTAAACTCTCTCAGAAGGGAGGTTCATGGTTTGTTTTTTCATGTTATACTTTTCCCCATGTATGTCCCTATTTCGAAACGACATCATTATAGACTCTTGGTGGAGGGAGAATAGTTATTTGTTCCAATTTGTGTTTGTAATGGTGCTTGAGCTTGGACACAATGAACACCACACAATTATAAAAAAAGGGAGGAGGGGAGTTGTGAGGGTGCTTATCTGGTAGGTGCCATGTGCATTTTAATTTGTAGATGACAAAAAAAATACTTGTATGGAAATATGAAAGTTTCGTAGAATGCATACAAGTAGTTGTTGAGAGCGCAATTATGAGTTATTGTAGAGAAGTCTACATCATGGTACATGGCGCTTGTTTTCATAGTGGGTGTTTGCAGATTGCAAGGAGAGCATAGAGTGTAGGTATTGATTGTTGCAATGGAAGACAACTTGTGGAGAAGCATGTTGGTAGTGATTCCCATGGTTAGTGTTCTTATTTTCCTTATTGAACAAATATTATTTGTTAATAGTTGTGATAATCTAGGTGTGTGAATATTGTATCTAAGATGGATAATAGTGTGGTTGAATATGCAATGGAGTGATCTATAAAATATCATGGATATTCCACTAGAACAATTCATCACAATAGATCTGATAAATAAAACTGAAATCTACACTATGAAGGTTAAAAATTCCTTTAGATTATAGAATATTTAGTTATTGATTTTATGCTTATGCATGAAATAGATAAAATGAAGAAAATAGAGAACAACAAAATAAAATCACACACCATCCAAAAAATAACACAAATATTTTCTCTGGAAAACCCTTACGAGAGAAAACCCACCTAAAAGGTGAGGCTTCTCTGCTCTCTTTTCTCTAGTATGGAAATAATGCAAGTACAATGGAGAAGGAACTTTCTATGGAGTTTTTTGAGACTTATGTTCTATCAGGATGCTACATAACATTAACCCCCTTTGTTATGCTCTTTAATTTCCCACTCCCAATTGTTTTGTGTTGTTATGGAAAAAAATAAAATAATATAGAATGGAACCCCTTATCCTCCTAGTGGTGTGGTATTTAACATAGCCCGATACATCTAGGGGTAGGTTTTTTACTTCCTCAACCCTCAATTGTGATAGGGTTTTGGACCTTCTAGAATATTCTTGAAATTGCATATGTGGTTAGCCCCATATACATGAGTAACGGGGGATGATGTGGCATCCTCTCATACCATGGTGGTCAACACGATAGGTCAACTTGTGGGAGGCATAAATTTTGCATACGAGCTTCGATTGACGTGATTTTTGCATTGGTGGAGGGGTCTCAATGTGTTGAATAGTGTTAGAAGGTCTGCGTTATGTCAGGAAATTTCTAGTATGTCAGGAATTGTGGGGGTGCTTATCTGGTAGGTGCCATGTGCATTTTAATTTGTAGATGACAAAAAAAATACTTGTATGGAAATCTCAAAGTTTCGTAGAATGCATACAATTAGTTGTTGAGAGCGCAATTATGAGTTGTTGTAGAGAAGTCTACAACATGGTACATGGTGCTTATTTTCATAGTGGGTGCTTTCAGATTGCAAGGAGAGCACGGAGTGTAGGTCTTGATTGTTGCAGTAGAAGACAACTTGTGGAGAAGCATGTTGGTAGTGATTCCCATGGTTAGTGTTATTATTTTCCTTATTGAATAGATATTATTTGCTAATAGTTGTGATAATATAGTTGTGTGAATATTGTATTTGAGATGGATACTAGTGTGGTTGAATGTGCAATGGACTGATCTGTAAACTATCGTGGATATTCCACCAAAACAGTTCATCACAATAGATTTGGTAAATAAAACTGAAATCTACATTATGAAGGTTAAAAATTCCTTTAGATTATAGAATATTTAGTTACTGATTTTATGTTTATGCATGAAATAGATAAAATGAAGAAAATAGAGAACAACAAAATACAATCACACACCATCCAAAAAATAACACAAATATTTTCTCTGGAAAACCCTTACGAGAGAAAAACCACCTAGAAGGTGAGGTGTCTATGCTCTCTTTTCTCTGGTATGGAAATAATGCAAGTACAAAGGAGAATGAACTTTCTATGGAGTTTCTTGAGACTTGTGTCCTATCAAGATGTTACATAACATTAACCCCCTTTGTTATGCTCTTTAATTTCCTACTCCCAATTGTTATGTGTTCCTATGGAACAAAATAAAATAGCATAGAATGGAACCCCTTCTCCTCCTAGTGACATGGTATTTAACATATCCCAATAGTCATCCAGAGGTAGTTTTTTTACTTCAGTAACCCTCAATTGTGATAGGGTTTTGGACCTTTGAGAATATTCTTGAAATTACATATGTGGTTAGCCCCATATGCGTGAGTAACGGGGGATGATGTGGCATCCTCTCATACCATTGTGGTCAACACGATAGGTCAACTTGTGGGAGGCATAACTTTTGCATACTAGCTTCGATTGACGTGATTTTTGCATTGTTGGAGAGGTCATAATGTGTTGAATAGTGTCACAAGGTCTGAGCTATGTTAGGAAATTTTTAACCCCAAAAAATTCCATTTGATGTCTCTAAATGGCTCTGGAAGGTTTGAAACCTCAATTTTCCAAACTGAGACCTACCATTAAAATGACCATGCAAGTTGATTCCTCCAATTTTTCCACTCTTAAAGCATCGAGATAAATGGAAAATAAAATAATGATGATCATGGAAAGACAAGTTTTGTGATTTTCAGGTAGAAAGTCTTACGAACTAACTGAAGATGGTTATTGTCAAGAAAATATTACTATATTGCAATTGTGTAATGGAAGAGACAAGGATTTACAAGGATTCTTACAACAAGCTCATTTGATGTTTCATGTTGGAGAATATAATTTGAATGGAGCTTGTCTTTTTAAAAAGCAAAGCATGAAAATCTATGATGAAATATATTTCGTATACCTATGTAACTCCATGTTTAGAGTAACTGTGAAGTGTCAATACATTATGTAAATTATATATGGTTGAGCCGCGATGTGGCATGCATAACCACCTTGAATAATCTTGTTCTTCATGAACTCTAAATGAGTTAATTCAATTACCGTGATTGTTACAATCTATATCACTTTTGGGGAAGTATTCATGGGCATTGATGAGAAGGAGAAGGAGTTGTCATGGGAGCCCAACATGAAGTGTATGAGATTATAGATTCACAACAAACACTAGCTATAGGAAAGTATTAAAAATAACTTTTACTTGTTGTGTAGTTGTCATGTGAATTATGAATGAGTAGGGTTGGAATTTGAAAACAAAACTATTCTTTATATTTGATTTGATGGTTTTGTAAATTTGATGGAACTTATTAGCTATTTTAATGAACATGATGGTACCCAAAAAGTTTGAGCTTATTACGTTGTGAAATTTGATCTGATCCCCTTGGTTATCACAAGTTTAATATGTACTTTACAATAATTTAGCAAGATTTTATATTATCATTAAAAGTTGCATAAGAAAAGTTTGGAAATTAAGAATGGTAATTAAAAAGTACAATTTTTTTATATTTAATAACATCCTCATATATTATTAATTATAGCATATGAAATATAAAAATACATTTTTGAAAGTAGAAGTTTTGTTTATATAAAAAAAAATTCTTATTTAAATTTTTATTAAGAAAGAAGAAGTCCAAACATTTTATTTTTTGGATTTATTTGGAGGATTAATGTAATTTTTATTGCTGAAGTTGTAATTTTTATCACTAAAATTGTATTTTTTGCATGCATAAATGAATTCAGCCTCATCAAAAATCCTAGTATATTTGAATTATGCAATTTCAACAAATGATATCTACAATTCCAATAATTCTTTTAAATTTTTAATCAAAATTTAAGTAAACTTGTTGGAAAAAAATAATGAAAAATAAACTAACATATTTACTTAACATATTTAAACCATGCTCATAACAAAAACTTCAAAAACTGAAGAATTTAAATGAAAGAGTGTCGTGGAAGCTTTTGTATTTAACAACTTCCTCATATATTGTTAAAGGAGCATAAAGAAAGAAAGAAAATGATTTTAACCTCCAGAGTCTAACAATAGTCTATGGGACATACCACCTCACACACTTATTTATGCATTTAATCCCTTTTCATGTTCAACTTGATAATGAGCTCCCCCAATTTCTCAAGTTATTCCAAGAGCTAGCTGTCAAGATACTTATATAGTTGTTCCTAGTGTCTTTGAAGGCTTCACACTCTAAAATGAAATGTCTTTTTGTTTCCACTTTTGGGGAGGTGCATAACACACACCCTTTCTTCCCAAGCTTCATCCCTTTTCATGTTCAACTTGATGATGAGCTCTCCCAATTTCTCAAGTTATTCCAAGAGCTAGCTATCAAGATACTTATATAGTTGTTCCTAGTGTCTTTGAAGGCTTCACACTCTAAAATGAAATGTTTTTTTGTTTCCACTTTTGGGAAGGTGCATAACACACACCCTTTCTTCCCAAGCTTCATTGATTCTTAATTTTACAATAAACATACATATGAAAATATAAAAATACATTTTGAAAAGTGAAAGTTTCACCATTCAAGTTTTACTAGTTCTCGTATTTTACGATTTAAGATTTACTAATGATCTTATTTATTTCTATATGAGCTGTTAGGCATTCATTATTTGCTGAAAAAGTTCGAACACAATTAGGTGCTCTGATTTGGTTCTGTTCATATCATTATGGTGCCAAGAGTCAGGGCGATAACCTCTTACACGTGTCCTGTGCCAGTTATCTAGTATTAAAATCCAATCTGTCACTAATCTGCTCCACTTAATTTGGTTTTGTCTAGCCCACTCTCATCTATATAATTGCGTGGAGCAGAGGCCTTCTCAACTCATCAGGAATCACAGGTAGGAAGCACTGCCTTTGTTTCTCTGTCCAGTAGTTTTCTGAAAACTGCTAAGGATTTTGATATCAGGTTATAGAGCAGTAAGGATCATTAGAGAAATATGGCCTTCATTTTATTAACTACGCTGGCGTTTGCACTGGTTCTGTTTTTACGTCGTGCATGGTACCATCCACGCTTTCTTGGAAACAAAAAGCTCATGCAGCTGCCTCCAGGGTCCATGGGATGGCCATATATAGGAGAGACGTTAAAGCTTTACTCTCAGAATCCCAACGTCTTCTTCGGTGCTAAACAAAAGAGGTGGTTATGGAATTCAGTCATTTATCGTTTTGATTTCCATGATTTGCTTGACACTACAGTACAAATATATATATATAAGTTTTCTAGTTGTGGGATCTGTCTGCAAGTCTCAGGCATAGCTTCCCTGCATGAACTCCTGCTTGCTCAACTATTATTAGTAATCCCTTTTAGCTGCGTTGTGGAATTTGCACAATTCGACGGATGGGTCTCGTGAACTTTTGTCAGTCCGTAGATTAATAGAAAAATGTGTTCATTTTGTCTTCATGGCAACGTGTATGAAAATGTCGAACGGGTATTAATCCTGAATCTTGTGATACGTTGGGGTTATTTGTTATCTTCCTGTATGGGCTTAACTGTAAAATATTTTCGTACCTCCATTTTGTTACTTGCGGGGGACACCTGTGTGTTTTCTGCTGTAAAGCTGGCGGTTAAACGCTTCCCTGCTAAGTCTGTGATTCTGTGTCGTTATCTCCAAAAATACATACTTTTGTATTCATATAAATGTCAGCTTTTTCTTCTCCTACAAACGCTGCAGTCAACTTATGGTGGTGGTGGATTGTGCAGGTATGGCGATATTTTTAAAACCCATATACTGGGATGCCCTTGCATTATGATCGCGAGCCCAGAGGCGGCTAAATTCGTCCTGACAAGCCATGCTCACCTGTTTAAGCCCACATTTCCAGCGAGTAAAGAAAGGATGTTAGGCCCACAGGCCCTTTTTTTTCACCAGGGTGATTACCACGCACGCCTCAGGAGGCTGGTCCTCAATTCCTTTCTCCCCGGCAAGATTCGGTCAATTGTTGCAGACATTGAATCTATTGCTCTCCACGCCTTGGATTCCTGGGAAGACTCCACAATCAACACGTTTCAAGAAATGAAAAGAGTAAAATCAATATACCCACTCCTTCACTTTCTCTTTTATTCTCTTTCTGCTTTATTAGAATGAGTGTTGTAATATAGAAAATTGGGCTTTGGGTTTTGCAGTATGCTTTTGAGGTTGGGCTCCTTTCGATCTTCGGTAGCCAGTGCCACCAAGTTTTCGACAAAGAGGAACTTAAGCAGTCTTACTACACGCTGGAAAAGGGATACAACTCCATGCCACTCAACCTTCCCGGGACACCATTTCACAAAGCCATGAAGGTTTTTTTTAATCAGTCAGCAAATCTACCATATATAAGATTGCCATGATTAGCTTTCTCTGATTTATATGTTTTTATACGGCGTTTGGGAACTGTTTTTACCATAATAAAATCCCTTCTTTCTTTGCAACAAATAAAAACTGTCACTCAAGGACATCTACTCCATCAAAATCACCTTAGGATTTTTAAAAACTGCCACTCAAGGACATCTACTTCATCAAAATCACCCTAGGATTTTTGGAGAGGGACTGTCTTAACAGCACACTCAGTCATCGGAAGTTTGTACAGAAACTGTCTTAACAAAGGACATCTACTCCATCAAAATCACCCTAGGATTTTTAAAAACTGCCACTCAAGGACATCTATTCCATCAAAATCACCCTAGGATTTTTTGGAGAGGGACTTTCTTAACAACACACTCCGTCATCCAAGTTTGTACAGGGACTGTCTTAACAGCACACTTAGTCATCCTAAGTTTGTACAGAAATTATAAATATAAGTTTGTACAGAAATTATAAATATAAGTTTGTACAAAAATTACAAATATAAAAGTTTTCATGATTATAAGTTTTTTTTAATATGATTTTTTTTAACATTTTGACCTGGTTTTATTATTATAGATTTTTTCTACCAGCATAGATACCATTAATATAAATATTTAAAGGTTGGTATTATGAATTTTCAACATTCCCGGTTAGTAGGGTATTCAATGTGTCTGTTTTATGATAGTTCGGAAGACCAGAAAATCTCCTTCCTCTTTGCAGATCATAGATATTATGAATATACATGAGGTTTCCATGTAACTAACATTGGCTCCTTTGAATGTATATTATGAATATACGTAACGTTGCCATGAGTAATGTAGACTCTTCAATTAGTGTTTATTTTATCTACTACTGAACAGTTTTTAATTTAACTCCCTCCCCTTCTTTACAGGCTAGGAAAAGACTAAGCAAAATACTGAGCAAAATAATTGCACAAAGAAGATCTAGTACTGTGTGGAAAGAGGGTTTGCTGGAGACACTGATGTCGTCAGAAGAGGAAAGCTGTGGCCAGCCCCTGACAGACGATCAGATTGCAGATAATATCATTGGAGTTATTTTTGCGGCTCAGGATACAACGGCCAGTGTCTTGACATGGATCCTCAAATACCTCAGAGATCATGCTGAACTTCTCGAAGCCGTGACGGTATTCGCTATAGAACTGATCCTTCTGTTTTTTCCTCAAAAATAGTTTTATAGAGCAGCAACCTGTTCACTGCAAATAAGAGAATATTGGAGTAAACCCAAAAACGCCAAATGAAATGTCAAGTCTTGTATTTGCAGGCTGAGCAGGAAGCTGTTCATGAGGCAAAAGGTGAAGGCTACTTGACATGGGCTGACACCAAGAAAATGCCACTAACTTCTAGGGTACTTAGGATCAAGCCCAAGTTAATAATTTGTTATGTACTTTAATGTTCAAATCTCGCTTTTGCTCTGGCTAATCTCCACCTTATTTCCAGGTAATTCAGGAGACTCTGAGAATCGCCACAATTTTGTCATTCACTTTCAGGGAAGCAGTTCAAGATGTGGAATACAAAGGTCTAAAAACCAAAAACCTCTAACGTTCTTAGTCTATAAGCATCACTATACTTACGGAAGCTCCAATAAGTCGGCTGTTTTGGTGCAGGATATCTTAGTCTAAAAATATCACTATACTTATGGATTCTCTAATAAGTCAGCTGTTTTGGTTCAGGTTATCTTATTCCAAAGGGATGGAAGGTTATGCCTCTCTTTCGAAACATTCACCACAGTCCCGACTTTTACCCTGACCCGCAGAAGTTTGACCCTTCACGATTTGAGGCGAGTCAATACTGAATATATACCTTGTATATATGCCCACATATATATGCATCACCACTACCACCTCCGCCATTAAGATTGAGCTGATGACCTAAACCTAACTCATATGTGCAGGTGCCTCCAAAGCCGAATACGTTTCTTCCGTTTGGTAATGGAGCTCACTCGTGTCCAGGTAGCGAGCTAGCAAAGCTGGAGATGCTTATCCTCATTCACCACCTTACAACAAAATACAGGTACTTGCAAAACCTAGAATCCATGTGTTATTGTAATCGTTTGTCCTAATTCCCATGACAC
>ML779855.1:499666-540856 GCA_009831015.1 Picea engelmannii
AAGTGGTGGAATTGCGTGATTGCACATCGTAAAGTGGATGATCACCAACTCCATTTATGGCATATGACAACGATGTTTATATTATTATTTGAATGTCATGTTTGTTGGTGATAGTGAATTCAAATTCTATGGTGACGGTGAATCCAAAGTGATGGATGGTTTTTTTTCTATATTTTTTTTTAGTTATGGGTGTATTTTTTTTAGTTATGGATGAATCAGATATTAATTTATTTTATTTTTAAGGTTACTGTTAAACCATATTAAATTGGTGTATGAGATGTCCTTGTTTATGGAACAACGGATCTCCTTTATTCAATGATTTGATTGATAAAATTCCATATACTCCAAATTATATTCTTACTTATGATCAAATATAAGTTATTACAACTTATTGTATGATTTTAAAATTATATTTAATATTTATAAATGTTCATAAAATGTATTTCTAATTTGGAGTTGGTAGTTTGAAAACATGTTCATGACATACATATTATGATCAAATATAAGTTATTACAACTTATTGTATGATTTTAAAATTATATTTAATATTTATAAATGTTCATAAAATGTATTTCTAATTTGGAGTTGGTAGTTTGAAAACATGTTCATGACATACATATAAATGTGCAAATAAGATGCTGTATTTAAATCAGTTCGATATTGTTAAGTTTATATTACTCCTGCAATACATGTTGATGCAACTGTCATTGTTGTCCTTACATTGTTTGTAATCTGGCATGATGTGCAAACCTCCCAAAGTTATTTCCTCTCTATATATAAGTCAAACATATATAAGTCAAAAACATGGTGAATGCTTACAAGAGGGCCAAAAAACATATTTTAAAATTATATATATATTCTTACAATATCTAATATCAAGTCGAGCTATGTATTATCGATAATATGAGGATCGCTTCTCCATTTTCTTTAGCTTCCTCTAATGGCTAAAAGAAAGTCGAGGCCAAACCCAAAAACAAGATGTGCTTTGATTCTCACATAAGGAATTCCACATGGGCATTGGTCATTTATGGATTTTTAGATGTGCTTTGATTTTTACATAAGGAATTCCACATGGGTATTGGTCATTTATGGATTTTCGTTTATGTGGATTTTTCAACAACCCATCATAGCCTTGGTGTTCACATGGGTGTTTTCTTGAAGAGATTTCAGCAAGTATAATCAAATCCGGGTTGTTTTTGGTGAGATCCTTGTTTCAGAGAGGGTTTGAGTAGATTTGGGAGCTTTCTCAAGTTAGCCTACTTCCCCATATATGGATCATTGATGTGTGCAAGATTATCAAATTTTTGTGAGGACTAGAAATCCACTATCCTAAAATTGTAATTATTTATTTTTCATTTCATTTTGTCTTTTTTTTTTTGGCAAAATGGAAATGGGAAGTGGAAACTAACCATGTGATGGTTGGCACTGCATTAAAAGAATGAAGGTTGTAGTTAAGAGGGAAACTAGGGGAGATGCAAGGAGAAAGAGGGAAAGACAGTAGCACAAGTTAGATCTTAAAGACTGTAGTCTACTTGAGGTTGAGTGGATGAAGGAGTTAACGTGTTTGTTCACTCTAAGTGAAGGTGTCTTTGAGCCATGGTTTGTTGTAATGTTGGTTTTCACAGAGAGTAACAATACACAAAGTTCTTGAACAAGGGGAAGCTAAAAGAGTTGAGAGACTTCAACAAGCAGATTCAAGAGGAAATTCGATATTGGAAACGAAGAATAGATGAGATGGAGAAAAATATTGCTAAGCATCAGGACTCCTTCACCGCCATGAGGTTAAAATTAGACAAGAGAAAATTGCATCTCTTGTAGTTGGGGGAGAAATTCATTGAGCTAGATAATTGGAAAGATGAGAGGTTCACCGACGTCACTGTTCACCTATACCAAGTCTTAGCAATGAACAAAGAGGCCTTGAAGAAGCTAGAAGTAGTTGTCCAAGAGACCAAACAAGCCCCTTCCATTTCCTCTGTCTGGTTTTCACAGAGAGTAACAATACACAATGTCCTAACCTTGTAGGATAGGTTGGGCGGGTAGTTATTTTCGGTATTCGGTGTCTGATTGACCATTATTTATATTTTTCTTTAGATGATTTATGTTTATGCATTGAACATGTGTTATTGTTATTTATGTTAATGCGATGGCCTTGCATCATTATTGATTTCATTGACGTGTTTCTTGTAATGCTACTAATTTATGTTGCGACGACTCAAATTCTAATGCGAAGAGAAAAAATATTTACCTTGTACATCGCTATTTATTATCATAATGGAGGGACATTACATATGGTATCAGAGTGGGTTCAACCTCGTGACTTGGGATCATTACGCCTTCCTCTGTATTAAACATTTGATTAATAACTTATCACTAATTAAAATTGAAATTTGTCCATGCAGGTAATCATGGTTAGAAGACATCGTGGAGGTAGGAGACATGGTGCTAGGGGAAGAGGCGCAATGCCTCTAGTAGCATCCACGCTAGAGGGGTCTAACCCTGAAGGAGAAGAACAAGTCATTGGGTAGGAGCATATTGTTGTGGGGGATGTGGCTAGGTTGACGAGGTCCTTTCAGAGGATGTCAGATGCCTTGATTAACCGACTAGATAGAGATGAGGTCAGGGCACCTGTACCCAATGAGGGTTCACAGCGCACCCTAGTCGGTACTGGTAGCATTCACAGAGAATTAAAGAAGGTTAAGTTTTCCAAGTTCATGGGTGCCACAAATGGCTCATCCCCCGAGACATAGTTGGAGAACATGGCAATGTGATTTTCACTTCGTGACTACACCTCCAACATGAAAGTATGCATGGAAGTATTTCAGCTGAAGGGAAGTGCTCTTCTATGGTGGAAGACGCTTCTTCCTCAACTGAGAATGGTCGTCGAAGACTTGTCATGGTAGTTGTTCGAGGAACAGTTCCGGGAGAGGTATTTGTTAGAGGAATTTATCAAGCACCAACTCACTGATTTCAACACCTTACGATAGGGTGGTCATATGGTGTTGGAGTATGAGGCCTGATTCATGGAACTGCTTAGGTATGCTCCACATCTTAACACTAAGAAGCTAAAGGTAACAAGTTTGTGTTTGGCCTTAACTTCAACATCCATGTGAAGGTGAGGATCCTAATTCCTCAAGTGTTGCACGATACAGTCCATAAGGCCTTCATAGCTTAGGAAGAGATGACCAGCGGGAGTTAGGGTAGGATTATTGTAAGATTGACTGGACAAACGACACTAGGTGCACAACAGCATCAGACACCAGCCTGACATATATCAGGGTATCAAGATACGTTGAGAGGATCCATTGTCACGACACCACGACTATCGGATCCTTAGCAGAGGACTCCCTATAAAGGACCACAACATCAACAACAACATCGCCCGCAACAACAATAACAGTTTAAGCATGTTCAGCAGAACAAACCAGGATTTCAGGTTGGTTGGACGACAACTTCTATTTTGAGGACCAAGAGAACTAGACCGAAGACTCTATGTTGGACATGTGGAGAGACACATTACCATCGAGTCTATGCGGTTGAGAAGGCCAGAGTGTCTGGATCAACATGACACACTATATTTAGATATTTTGGCAAGGCTCACAGGATCCATGGAGCGGTGAATAAACCGTCAGGCCGAGCACCGATCCAATGTGCTCGAGATGTCAGGTACCATCGTCGACCAAAATTTTAGTATTTTGATAGATCCCGGTGCTACAGAGAGATTTATTTCTAGTATGACACTAAAAATAATTAAGGTAAAGGCAGTCGAACAGGACGAGTTTAGATATGTAGAAATGGCTTCAGGTGCCAAACAAAAGGTTGGAGGAAGGGTTATGAATTGTCGCATTAACTTGGGGGATTTTGTAACGAACTATAACCTATATTAGGATATTATGACGTCATGATCAATATGGACTGGTTGGAATCGCATGATGTGATACTCAACTGTAAGAAAAATTGGTTGAGTTTGAGCAACGATGAGGGACATAGAAGAGTGATCGTAGGAAGAAACCAGGGACTGTCCTTGAGGTTCATTGATGTATGATTGATACAGTAATTATCTTACTCTTGCGCCATGAAAAAAAGTTGATGATTACTATTGTGCCATGAATAATTGATGATTAATATTGATTGTTTGATCTATTTGATGTTCGTCTTGATTGGATTAGCGGGAACAATCGCCAGCCCTGAAAACCTAAGTGGTCAAAATCAATCGGAGGAATCCTGGGCTTGATCATTGCTTATGTGTCCTGGAGCTCCTAACCTTGCAGGGTAGGTTGGGAGAGTAGTTATTTCGGTATTCGGTGTCTAGTTGACCATTATTTATATTTTTCTTCATATGATTTATGTTTATGCATTCAACATGTGTCATTGTTATTTATGTTAATGCGATGGCCTTGCGTCATTATTCATTTCATTGATGTGTCGCTTGTAGTGATACTAATTTATGTTGTGATGATTCAAATTCTAATGCGAAGAAAAAAATGTTTACCTTGTACATCGCTATTTGTTATCCTAATGGAGGGATGTTACAAGAAATCACAATTTTACATTGACTAAATGGTGTTTTTGAATGCATAAATGTATTCATAACCCTAAAAACCTCTAGAACACCCTGAACATGTTATCATTGAAAATTATCTGGTATACTCATCATCATGTTTAATTTGTTTTTTATGTTTCAAGAAGTTATTAACCCATTAAAAATATTTTTGAATATTTACTACAAAATAAATAAATAAACTTTTTCAATCCTCTCCAAAATACCCAATACCTTTGAAGTTAAAAAAAATCATATATATAATATCAAGTATCCACCTAAATTTAACACCATACATGGAGCCAAAACACTATCCTCATACTCATTGATTGAATAAGGTAAAAATAGTCTAGTTTCTCCATTAAATTTTCTCTCAAAACTTCGTTGAGCACGAACACGATTATAAAGATAATAACTTACAGAACAGTGGATTACTAACAACGTGTTGAGTGAGAGTTATAAAAAGATCTGTTAATTTTAATAATGTAAGTTTTAACACGAGTTGAGATATTTATTTTAATTTTGCACCTATGAAGTGTAAGAAAGATCAAATTTTTTTAAAGATTATGTAATATCCCCAACTAAGTTAGGAGGGAATTTTATTTATACTTTGATTTAAAAATTTATAATTTCTCCATGTGTGAATGTGCATTCAATTTTTTATAGAAAGTTTACTCAATGAGGAATATTATCAAACATATAGTAAGCACTCATTACATATAAATGGAGTAGGATAATATGGCATCTTATTATGGATGGAAATAATAGTACAAGGATATCTAATGGTTGTAATAACAACTGCAGAACACTACTAATAACACAAACTATAGACTTCCACGTAGCTACACAAACTACTACAAAAACACACACAAGAAAACATGGAATGATTCCAATCTATAATTTCACTGTACCGAGACTGTCCAAGCGTGACTTTGCTCTACTCCAACAACATTGATCTACAATAAACCCATTCTAGGTTTCCCCCAAATCCGGCTCGACCGATGACTGAACCCCAATATGCAAAGGTCCTCACGGGACACTCGCTAGGCGACTAGCGATATTGTCTCATGGGATGCCTATAGGCAACCTGTGTGGGTGACCCAAATTGGAGTTTGTCGAAACCCCTCCTGAACCTATGTTTCTTGAGATGACCCTTCTTCGCGTAGTCCTCCGGAGCACACGGTGTAACCCATAAAACCTCCAGATCTATCTCCAAAAGAAACCTCAAGGGAAGACCCCAGATGGATCCTCCTTCTTGCCTAGCTAGGGTGGGTTTTGCACCACCGAAACCAGACTGCAATGGTGGAATGGTTTTTCCCAAAACCCTAATGAAAATGTTGGCTACAAGAGAATTCAACAAGATATCAAAAACATAATTCCAAGGAGGTAGGTTGCCCCTCTATGTATTCTTTGTTTGGTTCTTCTATATCTTTCTTCTTTTGACCAAATCAAACCCTCACTTAATTCCCTTTCAATAAAATATAATTGTTTATTTTATTTAATATGTTTTTAGGGTTTGATAGCTTGACTCCCCTTTTCTTTGTTGACGATAGCCTCTGGGAGTTGTATAGGCTAGTGAGTCATCAACTGGAGGGGGAAATTACAGTCCTCCCTTCCCAAGATTGATTGTCCTTAAGAAATTCTAGATTAGGGTGCTATAAAATCTTCTCTCCTTCCCATGTTGCATATTTTGTAGGAAATTATTTCCATATGACCAGGTACTCTCGAATGAATCTTCTTCTCATCCTTCATTCTTGGACATCAACAATCCTCTCAGGCGCTAAAACCAACTTTCCTTCCTCATCTAGCAGAGGAAGATCTTCCTCATGTAATAGTTTTTTATAATTGTTATGTAGTTCCATCAATATAGACCATGGGCATCCTGGGAAATTCCCATTGTGTGAGACCACTAAAATTCATAGATCTCTAAGAAGGAAATAATATTATATCACTGATAATGGGAAGTCAATTTTCTCTATTACTGATCGGATGCATTCCCGGGAAGAAGCCAAAAACTCTTAATATGCTTTGATTTTGGAATCCCTACATGATCAAAAGAGACAAATTGAAGATCTTCAAGCTATGTTTGTTTCTCTTTGACAACTAATTGATAATAGGAAGTCAATTTTATTTATTATTGATAGGATGCATTCCTGAGAAGAATACAAAAACTATGAACACATGTTTTCATCATAGAATCCCTACACAATCAAAAGAAACAAATTGAAGATCTTCAAGCTAAGTATTTTTCTCTTTGACAACTAGTTGTATGTCTGGTTAGAAATTCTACTTCAGTTAATTCAAATATTAGGTTTCCAATTGGCTCTGCAATGCAGGAGGTAAAAAAAGATAAAATTGTGTAGCAACAACAGAAGGATGTGGAAATATTGAACATGGATTAGGACTTTTAGGCCACCACACTGAACCATGAGGAAGCTTATAGTCATCGTGCCTTTTATTAAGTAATAGTGCTTAATATTTTGCAAATTTTACTTTATATTAAAAGTTTTTTACAAAATCTATACTAGTAATAACAATCCAAAATCCTATATAAAGAATTGTTTTGTTTCCAAAGATAACAAACTTCACATTTTAGACAATTTCTAGGAAATTATTTTGGATAGCTAATAATTATATTAACCAATATTATTGCAACAACTTTGTAAAATACAATATACCCATTCTTATTTGAAATATATATATATATATATATAAACAAATTTATAATTTACAAAATATACCTATTCTTCTTATTTAAAAAAAGATATATATTTTAAAGAAATAAAAACTTTAATATATTTAGTTTGATAAACATGTATTGATAATGAAAATAACAATATAAAGATGATTTTAATGATATCTAATTAAGAAGTTCATAATGTGTGTAAAATGATGTTGAAATTCAACACTCTAGTCTAGCCATCGTCCTCATTTTTAGTTTCCATCATTGTCAAGAGTAAACCCATTCTCATTACTTTGGTGTATACTTTCTCTACAATAAGATTATTCTATATTGTAAATAAAAAATGTTTAGTAAAATGTAATTTTAATAAGTAGTAAAGAAGATAAGAAATCAAATATTACATATTATTTTTTAAGTGTTATATATACAATTTAAGTGGGCTTAATGGTTAAGAACATGTGTTTCTTCTTTGTAAATCATAAGTTCAAATTCAGAGGAGATAGAGTATGTATACTTTCGTAAACTTTAACAGTCAAATTATTATACATCACTATGCAAAAAAATTAAATGAATGAAATGAAAATCTCTCATACTTCTTGTTTTTTTATATTATTATTATTATTTTAATAAAATTTATTATAGATAAATATATTTTTTATGTTATTAGAATGGATTTATTTTAATTTTAGATGTATTAAGTATTAGAAGAATTAAAAAAGATTAAATGAATGAAATGGAAATCTCTCATACTTAAAAGATCCAGCCTTTTTTTTTTTACTTGTGTGGAGCTTATAAGTAGCTTATAATTAATATTGCTAATTCAAGATCCAACCTTTACTTAAAAGATCCAACCTTTTAGCAAAAATTATCTTCATTTTTTTTAGGTTTATATGATATGATATATGTATGCGTGAATGATTATTATTTAGTGGATATTAAATTTATTATTATTTTAATTTTTGTTTTGAATTTTTTATTTTTTATTTTTTCATATATATTTATGTAAACGTTATAGATAGATAAATAAAACATAAGTTAAAATTTTAATGGGATCTCAATGAAATGGATATTAAAATCGCTTCAATATTATGTTGTAAAATGTATTTAGTTTCTCTCAATACAATAAACTTTAAATTTATGTTTAAATCTAAAATCTAAGAAAATATAAATCATAAAACTTTCATAGAACTCAAGGGGCTCCACTTAGTGAACGTGTGACACAGTGTGTGAGTTCATGGGATATTAAAGAATACCTCTAATTTAACTAGATATTGATAAATACCTCCCAAAATCTTTTTGTTGACCCTTCCCCTCCCAATTCATATTTCCAATCAAACAAACCCCTATTTTTACTAGATATCCCCTATTTTTACCAACTACCTTTTTTATACCCCCAATACCTATAACCCTCATTATTCCACATTCCTCCCACTCCAATACCCACAATATATTGACTCTATTTTTCACAATTTTAAAACCCCCTTTATGAATGAACATGATAAGATATTAGTCAACAAGATGAAGCCCCCACGATAGAACCCAAATTCTCAAATATTAAACTCTAAACCTTTTATAAACATAATGAATCCAATGTTAATGATATCCTTAATATTTTAATAATAAAAGTGAACTGACTAATCACATAACAATTATAAAAAATTGATATTCTTAATTTATCACTAAAAAAATATATCTCAATCATACTTTGTATATTTTTCCAAGTTTAAATGTTTACTTCCAAACTCTAAAATTTCAAAATTTACTTCTAAACTATATCTCAATCATACTTTGTGTATATTTCTAAGTTTAAATGTTTACTTCCAAACTCCAAAATTTCAAAATTTACTTTTAAACAAATTAATCATAGTTTAAATTTCTTCTAAATTATAAAATTTTAAAATTAATTAGAAATTTAACTATGTTTCTTACTTTTAAACAAATTAATCATAGTTTAAATTTCTTCTAAATTATAAAATTTTAAAAATAATTAGAAATTTAACTATGTTTCATCATACTTGGTGTATTTTCTTAATTTTGAATGTTGATTTTTAAATTTCAAAATTAATTTTGGAAAAAATTAATCATAATTTAATTTTTTCCTCTCATTATAAAACTTTAAAATTAATTAACTAAAAAAAATTACTTATAGTTCTAAATTTATATTGAATTCTTAGATTATATTTATAAAAACGTTGATACATATAATGCTCGTTAGTGGAAAAAAAACTTAAAAATAAATTCACATACTTAGATTCATTTGAATGCTATGGTGTAACAATATACCCTCGCTTAAAAGAGGCATTTGAAGCATTCAAAAATTTTTAGAGATGGGTGTAATAATATAACAAGAATTTGAATTAGATTTGAAAATATTAATGTGATCTTTGTTTATGGATATTTTCGACGATGATGAGGATGAAGAGGATGACAAAGATGAGGACGTTGACGTCATAGTTGACGACAACGATGTCGGTGGTGGTGACGATGACGATAGTGGCGGTGACGACAACGACAATGACAACAACGAAAACGACCATGCCGACGTTAATATTTAAGTTTGTGACCTAACTATATGTCAAATTGGTATATGAGACATATTTATTTGTAGGATAAGAGACCAACTTTGCACAATAATTTGATTACTTAGTTTATGGAGGGGAACATACCAATCCCCCCTTTAGATTCAAATATGTAACCTTCAATGTCGAAACATATACGAAATCATCGGAGTCAAATCTATTATATATTTCAATTTCAGTTGAGATGAGTATGTTTATCATATTTTAAAATATCATTAAATACAAAGATATTGAAATATTTTATAATAAATTGGGGTGGCAGGTGTGGTGGCGCAACCTACCCCTCAGCGGACGGTCGCTCCACCAGGACCTTCTTCACTTCACAGGCCCGAAGAGTCAAAGCTCTTCCAACTCCCTCGAGAGTTCTTTGCCCACAGGACACTTCTCGACGATCTTCTATTCGCGTATCGGGCTATCGGGTCTCGCGATATCGCGAGGTTTGCAACATTGTCCTCGTGTAATCAAACACCATAACCTCGAGCCCCGATGGTCAACAGTCAATACTTCGGGAGTTCGCCACTCGCAATGTCGAGCCCTTGTGTTTCGGAACCCCGAGTACCGAGATGCCGATGCCACGTGTTTTACTCCACACGGCCTCCGTGGGACCCGTCGCAACCCGGGACTTCGCTGTCTCTCTGTGTTGCTTTCGACTTTGCAACCGCCGAAGTGCTGAATCCCGAATCCTCGGGATCTCGTGCCACCGGTCCTTCTGGTGATCGACGACTCTGATTAAATCGGGGAATCGCAACTTGCGACTTCGACGTGCATGTAACTCTTGCACTCGCCAACCCTAATGTGCCGAAATACGATAATAGTCTTGTTCCGCCTGCGCTTGGAGGTTAATTCTTTTCCAAGGCTTCAAGTCGTCGATTCTCTTCCTCTAAAGAGTTCTCCACTTCAACAGCTTCGCCCGTGCAACTGGTGCAAAGGTTCTAACTCTCCTGAGATTTGCTTCTCTGGCTCCTTCAGAGAAACCGTTACACACTTCCTGCGCTTGACTTCTAACAGCTCTCAAAGAGTTGGTCTCTTCCCGATTCTGCGCTCCCACAGTCGCATCAACCCCTGGCCTTTATTTCCTCAGACTTGCTACTGAGACTCCGGTTCAACCTGCACTCACCTGCACGGTTCAAACAACCCAACTCACTATGGGCGACACGAGAACAAAGGTTCAACTGCTTAACCTCCTCAATGCACTCTATGCGGAGGAATTCTACTGCACTCTATGCAGGAATCTCCTGGCTTAAGCAGAGAAACAATTGAAACTCATTCACTCATTCTCTCAGGTTTCGAACCTGATACGCAATCACATACGCAGCATATAGAAGATAAGCATAAAAAGAAGCAAGCATGCAAAAGCATAATATCAACAACACACAGAGCTCAAACATATCCATGAGATTGAATCAAAGCTTTCCTATTTATTCAATGTCTGTACATGGAGTTCTTCACAAGCTCTCTGCTCTGCTCCTCTTCTCACAATGCTAATGCTGGATTGTGCATTATGTTCTTTGAATAATAATACAATGATACAAAGGAGGGTGCCTATATTCCGTTTTCCCTCTTGAGAGCCAAAACTGTCTAATCTACAGCTAACCCTATCTACCAGCATTAAAACAATTTAATGTTCTCTTGTCTACATTACAATACAAGTGCGCTCGGCTTTGAATGCCTTCCTTCAAATGACGGCGCAACAATCCCCAAAGCGATTCAAAAAGGTATATGCTGGTACTGTCCACGCTGGCTTGCGTCATGATGTTGTAGATGCTCCTGCATCATACTCCTCGACTCGAAAGATTTCATGGGATCGTGTCCATGAGCTCCTGCACAGTTTGCCCATGTTTCAAAATCACTGCTTCATCTTCCTAGCTGGCATCCTCTACTGGGTGATCTTTCCATTTCACCAGGTATTCAAAATATTGTTTTCTCCTGGTCTTCCTGCCAATTCTCTTGTCCAGTATGCACTCCATCTCCGGCTTCTGTGCAACTGGCAACTGCTTTTGCCACTGGATGACCGGTTCCTCAACATTTTCAGCTCCTGCATCTTCGGCCTTATATGGGTATAAATATGAAATATCCCGATGCCCTCTGGAAACTCAAGCTCGTATGCAATTTCGCCAAATTTTCTCAGGATTCGGCACGGCCCAATTTTCTTCATCTTGAGCTTGTTATACGTCCCCTTGGGGAACCTTTCCTTCCTCAGGTGCGCCAGAACCATGTCTCCAACTTCAAACTGAAGTTGTCTTTTCCTCTGATCAGCTCTGCGCTTATATTCTTGATTTTCCCTTTGCAGTCGCTGCTTCACCTCCGCGTGAAGTTCTTGCATTGCCTCATCAAATTCTTCATCCCTCGCGCTACTAGTCTCAGCCTGTTCTGGCTCCCTGAGCTCAGACACTCCTCTCGGCTGTGTCCCATACAAAATTTGAAATGGGCTCTTCCCTGTACTTCGATTCACCGAATCGTTGTACGCAAACTCTGCCTGTGGTAGGATCTGATCCCAACTGCTGTGATGCTCAGTCACTAGGCTCCTCAACAGATCCCCTAAGCTTCTGTTGACCACTTCCGTCTGCCCATCTGTCTGCGGATGGTAAGCAAAACTGAATGCCAAGTCCGTTCCTAACTTCTTCCATAGCGTCCTCCAAAAATTACCTATGAACTTGGTATCCCTGTCCGAGACTATGCTTCTCGGCAATCCATGCAACCGCACGATCTCTTTAAAAAACAAGTTCGCTATGTGAGTCGCATCGCTGGTTTTATAACACGGAATGAAATGTGCCATCTTCGAGAACCTATCTACCACCACAAAGATGGAATCAACTCCTCGCTGAGTTCTCGGTAATCCCAACACAAAATCCATACTGATCGCCTCCCATGGCCTCTCAGGTATGGGCAACGGCTGATAGAACCCTGTGTTCTGCTTCCGACCCTTTGCATGTTGACAAATTCGGCACCTGTCAACAAATATTTTAACATCTGCACGCATGCCAGGCCAATAATAGGATTCGCTCAGCTTGGCGAATGTCTTGTCATGTCCAAAATGACCTGCTAAGCCCTCGCTATGTTTTTCCTTCACCAAATTCTCTCTCATAGAGCAATCTGGAATGCACAATTGATTGCCCCGAAACAACAACCCATCCTGGATCAGGTAGTCAATCCACGGACTCCTATCCCTGAGAACTGGGTTCTCGGCTGCCTCATATGCCTCACCAAAATCTGCGTCACCTGCATACATGTCCCTTAAATTTTCAAAACCCAAGGTTTTGACTCTGAACTCCTGCAGCAACAAGCACTTTCTGCTCAAGGCATCAACTACCTTGTTCACAGTCCCCGAAATGTGCTTTATCACAAACGTGAAATTCTACATGTACTCTACCCACTTCGCATGCTTCTGATTCAGCTTCTCTTGCTGACTCACGAATTGTAACGCATGATTGTCACTGTACAACACAAACTCCTTGGGTATGAGATAATGCCTCCACTTTTTCAATGCCTGGATAATGGCATAGAATTCTTTGTCATACGTGGAGTAATTTAGCTTGGCATCATCCAGCTTCTCGCTGTAGTATGCCACAGGTCTGTCATCCTGACTCAAAACTCCTCCAACAGCATACCCACTGGCATCACACTTCACTTGGAAGGTCTTTTGAAAATCTGGCAGCACCAAAATTGGTTGCTCTGTTATCTTCCGCTTCAGCAGATTGAAGCTCTTCTCAGCCTCGGCTGTCCAATGGAAAACTTTATGCTGCTTTTTCACAGTGTCCATCATCGCGGCGCTGATTCCACTAAAATTTCGGATGAATTTTCTGTAGAAGCTTGCCAAACCGTGGAAGCTCCTTACCTCAAAAACATTCCTCTGGGATGGCCAATTCCTGATTACTTCAACCTTCTCAGGATCCATCTTCAATTCATTTTCCGAAATTACAAAACCCAAATAAATGAGTTTTGTTTGCATGAAGGAACACTTCTTCAAATTTATCAGCAGTTTCACCTGCTGTAACCTTCGCATCACAATGGCCAAATGCCTCAAGTGTTCATCCTTCGTCTTGCTGAAAATCAGTATGTCGTCCAAGTACATGACAACAAATTTACCAATGAATTCCCACAGGACTTCATTCATCAGCCTCATAAAAGTGCTTGGCGCGTTTGTCAAACCAAACGGCATGACCAGCCATTCGTACAAACCCTCATTTGTTTTGAATGTTGTCTTCCATTCATCTCCCTCTCTCATCCGGATCTGATGATATCCGCTTTTGAGGTCTATCTTTGAAAAATAATTTTCCCCGCTCAGGCAATCCATCAAGTCGTCCATTCTCGGCAGTGGAAACCTGTACCTGATGGTGATTTTATTAATCGCCCTGGAGTCTGTACACATCCTCCAGCCTCCACCCTTCTTCGGAATTAGTACTGTCGGAACAACACATGGACTAAGACTCTCTCTCACTAGTCCCTTGTCCTGCAGATCCTGTACCTGCCTTTTGACTTCCTCGTTCTCCTGAGGTGTCAACCTGTACGCTGCCTTATTTGGCAAACTTGCCCCGGGTATGAGGTCAATGTGGTGACTCACACTCCTCATCGGTGGCAACGAATGAGGTAGTTCGTCCATGATGATATCAGCGAACTCTTCCAGCAGTTCCTGAACTTCCTTTGGCAAGTCATCCACTCTTGTGCTTGTCAGGACAATTCTCGGCTTCCTGACAACAAGGAACTGTGGATCTTCATCCTTCTCCAACTCTGTGAGAAGCTCTTTCCCACTCATGATAAGTATCGTGCTGCTAGCTTCTGGTTTCACTTCCTTATCCTTTATCGGAAGCAATGTATGTGTTTTTCCATCCTTCTCCAAGGTGTATGTGTTCATTCTCCCATCATGAACAACATTTCTGTCAAACTGCCATGGTCTTCCCAATAATACATGACAAACATCCATGGGCATGACATCACATAGGATTTCATCCCTATAATCACCCATTTTAAAATTAACCAAGCATTGTCTCATAACACATACCTGGTGTCCTTTCTGCAGCCATGTCACTTTGTAAGGACTCGGGTGTTCGTTCGTTTTTAGCTCCAGCTTCTCCACCATCTCGGTCGAAACGAGATTATCTGTGCTCCCACTGTCCACTATGACCTTGCATATCCAGCCCTTGGTCTTGCAAGTCGTTCGGAACAATCTGCATCTCTGAGCTGTGTCCACCTCTTTCTCCGGTTTCAAGAGAACTTTGTGCACCGTCAGTGACTTCCCACTTCTAGTGTCTTCATCCTCCACGTCACGCCTCTGCGCCTTAGCGACGTGAGCTTTTCCTCCGTCCACTTTCCTCTCTGGACAGTCCACGGATTTATGACCGTCTTTACCACATGTGAAGCACGTGATAACTCCTACTCTGCCTCTTCCTCTACCTCGGGTACGAGGAAAAATATTAGCATCAGCGTAGCCTCCTTGCTGATCATCTTGCTGTCTCCTCGGCTCAGCAAACTGCTGCTTCTGCTGTGAGGTTCCACCTCTTTCAACCTTTCCCTGAGGTCTTCGCCAATCCTCCCTGGGCTTCTGAAATTCTTTCTGGGCAACCGCTTTGCCTCTTGGCTGGCTTCTGCCTCACCCTCGTTGTCCCTGCTTGCGGCTCAACTTCTCTTCGGCTTTTAGAGCCATCTGGTACGCATACTCAACTGTGCAGATGGTAACCATGCTCAACTCATCCTGAATGTCATACCTGAGACCATTCAAATATCTCACCACCTTTTCGTCATTACTCTCCCGATGACCAGCTCGAATGTTGAGCCTATAGAATTCTTCGGTGTACTCCTTCACCGTCATAAGCTTCTGCCTCAGGTTCTGCATCCGCCTGAACAGAGTGATCTGGTAATCCCTCGGAATGAACTTCGCCTTCATCTTGGCGATCATCCGATCCCATATTTTGATCTTCTGTTTGCCTTTGGAACGTCTGTCTGCCTGCAGCTCGTCCCACCATAAGGCTGCATGTCCCTTCAACTTCGTGACGGCATGCCTTACTTTCTTGTCCTCTTCGATGTCTTTGTAATCGAAGTAGGTGTCGAGTGCTCGGATCCAATCCAGCAACTCCTCTACGTTAAGACTTCCCTCATAGACGGGAATGTCCATCTTTGTCTTCGAGCTCATCCTCGAAATAGCTCTGATTAACCTCTCTGTTGAGGCATCTTCTGCTGAGACCTCTTCTTGGTCATGTCCAGCTTCCTCTTCAATCTTGGGATCGCTGAACTCCTCTGCGTCAGCTCCACGCCTCTGGGTGGTCTCCATATCTTCGAGTCTCGCCCTGAGATCTCGTATTTGACGCTCCATCTCTGGATTACCTGCTGGCCTACCCCTTCTTCGGGCATCCCTGTCCTCATGATCAGGTGACTGCCTTTCTCTCCTGGGCGGCATTGTATCTCTTCTGTCTCTGCTTCAGAAAACAAAGACACTCTGGCTCTGATACCACTCTGGCGCAAGTCGTGAGTATCATAGTGCTTTCCTTTCTCCTTTCACACCTCTCGCCTGTAGTATACCGACAAGATCTAATGGCTCTGATACCACTCTGGCGCAACCTGCCCCTCAGCGGACGGTCGCTCCACCAGGACCTTCTTCACTTCACAGGCCCGAAGAGTCAAAGCTCTTCCAACTCCCTCGGGAGTTCTTTGCCCACAGGACACTTCTCGGCGATCTTCTATTCACGTATCGGGCTATCGGGTCTCGCGATATCGCGAGGTTTGGAATACTGTCCTCGTGTAATCAAACACCGAAACCCCCATCCCCGATGGTCAACGGTCAATACTTTAGGAGGTCGCCACTCGCGATGCCGAGCCCTTGTGTTTCGGAACCGCGAGTACCGAGATGCCGATGCCACGTGTTTTACTCCACATGGCCTCCGTGGGACCCGTCGCAACCTGGGACTTCGCTGTCTCTCTGTGTTGCTTTCGACTTTGCAACTGTCGAAGTGCCGAATCCCGAATCCTCGGGATCTCGTGCCACCGGTCCTTCTGGTGATCGATGACTCCGATTAAATCGGGGAATCGCAACTTGCGACTTCGACGTGCATGTAACTCTTGCACTCGCCAACCCTGATGTGCCGAAATACGATAATAGTCTTGTTCCGCCTGCGCTTGGAGGTTAATTCTTTTCCAAGGCTTCAAGTCGTCGATTCTCTTCCTTTGAAGAGTTCTCCACTTCAACAACTTCGCCCGTGCAACTGGTGCAAAGGTTCTAACTCTCCTGAGCTTTGCTTCTCTGGCTCCTTCAGAGAAACCGTTACGCACTTCCTGCGCTTGACTTCTAACAGCTCTCAAAGAGTTGGTCTCTTCCCGATTCTGCGCTCCCACAGTCGCATCAATCCCTGGCCTTTATTTCCTCAAACTTGCTACTGAGACTCCGGTTCGACCTGCACTCACCTGCACGGTTCAAACAACCCAACTCACTCTGGGCGACACGAGAACAAAGGTTCAACTGCTTAACCTCCTCAATGCACTCTATGCGGAGGAATTCTACTGCACTCTATGCAAGAATCTCCTGGCTTAAGCAGAGAAACAATTGAAACTCATTCACTCATTCTCTCAGGTTTCAAACCTGATACGCAATCACATACGCATCATATAGAAGATAAGCATAAAAAGAAGCAAGCATGCAAAAGCATAATATCAACAACACACAGAGCTCAAACATATCCATGAGATTGAATCAAAGCTTTCCTATTTATTCAATGTCTGTACATGGAGTTCTTCACAAGCTCTCTGCTCTGCTCCTCTTCTCACAATGCTAATGCTGGATTTTGTATTATGTTCTCTGAATAATAATACAATGATACAAAGGAGGGTGCCTATATTCCGTTTTCCCTCTCGAGAGCCAAAACTGTCTAATCTACAGCTAACCCTATCTACCAGCATTAAAACAATTTAATGTTCTCTTATCTACATTACAATACAAGTGCGCTCGGCTTTGAATACCTTCCTTCAAATGACGGCACAACAATCCCCAAAGCGATTCAAAAAGGTATATGCTGGTACTGTCCACGCTGGCTCGCGCCATGATGTTGTAGATGCTCCTGCATCATGTGGAGGGGGTTCTCCTCCTTGAACTTAGAGGGAAATTTGTTTTCTTGTGCATG
Organism: Picea engelmannii; assembly: GCA_009831015.1. Classification (NCBI taxonomy): domain Eukaryota; kingdom Viridiplantae; phylum Streptophyta; class Pinopsida; order Pinales; family Pinaceae; genus Picea; species Picea engelmannii. The sequence goes on from ML779855.1 coordinate 517,571, forward strand.
GGGATTGCTGATTTTATATAATAATCAAGTATAATCATATGCATTACTCCAAGTGTTGAGGTTAGCAATGGAAGCACAAATTCAATCAATACTAGTAGTGGGAGAATCTAACATCATTATCAATTCTATGTATAAGAAAACTCTTCCAGCCAACTAAAAAATCACTCCTATTCTAGCACAAGCTCAACAAGAGGTCACAATAATACAAAAAATCTCTTTCTATCAAGTCTTATGGGGTTATAATCGACAAGATGACCTGCAAGCCAATGAGGTAATAAGTATAAAATTGGGGGAACTTAGGGTTAATGGTTTATTAACCACTCAAGATATACATTAATCGGCCTCAAGTAATCAATGAAAAGTACTAGGGATTTACTATTCCACATGTCTATCACATGCCAACCCCACTTCCAAGGAAAGATAATAAACATGATGCAACCCAAGCTTCCCTCACACATGATTAAGCTATTGAGGATGCTAGAATTTGAATGCAGGGGATTAATATCAAAGGTGAGTTGGGATAATGGAATGTCATCCCTCTGCACAATGGACGGATTGTTGAAACCTTTACATGTTCAACCTTTGCCCATATTTCTCTTTGGTTTTCAAGTTCGTATTTGGTCCTCTTGTCACTCTTCTTGATCTATGCATTTTGGGTCTAGTTCGTGTTCAACAACACAAGTATTCCAATAGAGGAAAAACAACTTCAATAACCACTTGCACAACTAGATCAAATATCAACACATAGATGTTTTTACGTGGTAACACCCGTGTGGGGAAACATCTACAACCCTAGACAACATGACCACTTGGAGCAATTTATTAATGCAAGAGAAAATATTACAGAGATATTTACAAGAGAGTGTCTCACAATCGATCATCAACAATTGACCCTCCATGCTCTTTAAATAGATATCATGGACCAATCAGGTGTTAATCCACGAATCAATGTAGCTATTAAGATCGAGAAGAATATGAGCCATCAAATCGTGCTCTATGTCGAGAATATATCGTGACCTTCATATTACCTAACTACAAATGCATATCAATTTATACTAAAGAATAACACTAAGAAACACACTTTTTTTACCTAACAACACATTATACCAAGTTGATTTTAACTAAGAACACAATTACCAACTTAAAAAGAACTCTACAAAGTTCTTGTTTTTGGCAGGCTCACATTTTTTACCTTGTTTTGAAAAGTTGTGCTACTAGTGGCACACCCCCTCCATTTTTAGGCTGTTTTTTTTATATTTTAAATCTTTTTATCCATAAGATATCCACATTATTTTTTTTAAATGCTTATTTTCCATCTATTTTCAAATTGTTCTATTATTATTATTATTATTTTTTTTAATAATTTCAACGATGTTTTCTTCATCTAGTTTCAAAATTTTCTATTTTTTTTGCAATGGTGTTTTTAATCAGTTTTCCATGCTTCTTTCAATGTTAAAATTGTTCTTTACCATTTACTTTTTTTAAATTAAGATTTTTCATTTAATTGTGTCTCCTTAATTAATTTATGGTTCCATACTTTTTAAATATAGTAAAAAATATCAATTTTAACACATTGTTTACTTTTACTTCAATACATAGAAAATAATTGTAGTTAAATAACACCATTTTTAAATATTTAACAAAAAAATATACATTTTAAAGCCATATATAATAGAAAACCTATACATTTTGGTACCTATCTATTTAAAATAACATGTCAAATAAAGCATTTTTATGGACACAATTAAACCAAAAAAGTGATTTTTTTTAAATTAACAATTTTTTCCATATTTTTATACATTCGAAGCAAAAAAATGACAAAATTTAATGTCATTTTCCCTAGTATATTGATTCACATACAAATAAAAGTAAAAAGAAAATAATAAAAAGATTTGCCATAAAACAACAATAAATACATATTCATTTTTATTTTAAAATCTGAAAGTCAAAACATTATAGTTATAGCTCATAAAAATATTGCAAAATTGAGCATCGTTTTCAAGGGAATATTAAAGCTAATCAACAATATCATATATCCGAAATTCATCTTTCTCAACAAACACATTATCATCTTCTTGGACATCATTGTGTGCTTCCAATGTGTCATTTTGCTCTTCCATTGGGTCTTTGATATCCACAAGTTCTCCAAAGTGATGCTTTCCAATCAATCCTCCTAATGGTACTTGAGGTTTCTTTGACATATTTTCCACTTTTGATTCATTAAGATATCCTTTCCTCAAGACAACTTCTTGTATTTCATTTGGAAGAGAGGAAATAACATTAATTCTTTGCTAAATAAAACCACACTGTAGTGGGTCACTTTCAATGACTATGCAATTTCTTCCTTTCTATAATCAACATGCTAGTGTTGTACCTAATCACCAAATAAAAAATAAATAATTAAGTTAAATAATTTAAAACGACATAATTAAAAACAATAAACATTGAAGTATGATTTCATAAATGTTAGATCATAATTCTTACTTGAACCCGAGAACAGATCCCAAAACCAAACTCCATTTGAAAATGTATCTATAAGATAATTAATTAATGCTTCTGGTTTTTTATAAATGTTAACCATCTCTCCTTTCAAATATTTTTCCTGATATGTAATCATTCTAACCGCAACATTGTAAACCAATAAACTACTAGGCTTCCCTCCATATTTTTCATTGACAAGAATAGAATTATAAGAATCATATTTTGTCCAGGTTGCAAGATGTATACTCTCAATATATCGTGTAAATGGTTCTGTATTGGAGCTTTGAATATTAGGCTTGTTCCTATAACATAAATAATTATAAATTCAATTAACTTGTGAATTAATAAAAATGATTTCTAATCTTAATCACTTAACATACACTTTAAATATCTTACCAAATAAGTGATATCCTTGTCTTTTATTTTCCCTTGAAACTTGATTGTACTAATCCTTGTTGTGTGTCTGAATGAAAAAACAGAAATCTCCAAATTGGTGATGTTGTGACTTCCATAAATCCCATAACCACTTTATTGAAATCTTGGTAAGTATAAGGCTCAGTATCATATCCAATGTTTTGGATATTAGAACCATGACAGATATCCATAATAACTAGGGAGTATTTTTTTTAGGAACAATATTTGAAATTTGTTCAAAATCGCCTAATATCACTTTATATTGAACAGTGTCGAGTCCATTCCAATTGTAGTGATAAAGGGTTTCATCAAGTTCAATCACGTCTCCTTCTTTCTCTTTCAAGCTTGTTTTTTTGAATAAAACTTTTCAAGGTTGTAGGTACTCCATCTACATTCTTCTTTGGCATCTTTAATGAAAAAAACAAACATACAATTATATATCTATAACTAGTAAAATAGAAATAAATTAATCTACAAACGAATAATATGAATGTAATAAATCAACATACCTTTTTGAATGCAACAAAAAATTGTTTCAATACTGTTGTAGAGCTTGAATCTAGATAGTCGAGCTTAACAACATCCCAAGTCTCTTCATTCAACATCTTAACCATTTCCTCTTGTATTCTCATATACACCTTGTGACTAAATAAAATAAATAAATAATGTTNATATATATATATATATATATAAGATACTTAGAACATTGATATGTTAAACTGAAAAAAATAATTTTCTTGTCCTAACATAAATAAAAATAACTTGAAACAAACTTACTTTTTAAATTCATCACACATTTCTTCCATTGACAATTCACTTGACCTTACACGTGATAATATAACTATGATAAGTTTCTCATCCTTCACTCCTTGTATCATTCTCCAAGGTGTTATAGTCATATCTTTTGGCAGATTCTTGATTTCAGGACCTGTCTTACTTGTGCTACATATTAAGGGTTTAGTCTTCTTAACTCTATGATTTTTATACCAATATTTTCCCATAGTCTGAATATCTCATCTATAAAATCCCATACTTTTAAAGTTCCAAATATCAATTGAAAATAACTATACACAACTATGAATACATCACATCCTTTTCAATTTTTTTCTTTTGCATTTTCATCATCAATTGGGAAACCTATTTCAATACAACATTGCTTCTGAAATTTTTCATCAACATTTGATCTCTCCCCATGATATATTTCATAAAAATAATTATGAATAATCCTCACCCTTTGAATGAAAGTCATGGACATCTTGTACTCATTATTTGTATTATGATCCCATGCCAATAAATTTTCTTCTGAATCTGATAAACCAACATAAATTATGCATTTAACTTCCTCAAAAAGAGGGTTATTGGGATATTCTTGCATCAATTCTCTTATATCCTCTAAATAATGATTTTGTCCATTCACATAATATCTGTAGTCAAAACATTTTGATCTATAAAATTCACCCCTGCTAGGAACTTCCATTGGGTCAACAAGAACTAGGTATTCAACCACATGTGCATACAAATTGTACTTAAACAATGATTTCAAATTGTGAATATGCAAGTGATGTAGTTTTCTAATTTGATATTTTTCTTTCCCTTCCGTGGGTTTATAAATCTGCTTCACATTCAACTAAAATGTATGGCCATCATCAACTAAGTTCACCATTTTCAATCTATTTTGAATGTAATTTTGTGTTGTTTTCATAATACCAACCTCTAGATCATCACATGGTGTTATTATTTCTCTGCTACCTTTAGGAATTTAATTAAATATCAAGACCTAACAATGGTTTATTCTTCATCAACAACATTTGTTTTCTTCCTCTTATGATTTAAATGGCTTACATCTAAAACAACGATTTATTCATAATCAATAGGAATGGAAACATCCCCGACCATTTCTCTTTTGTGTTTCTCTTGTTTATTCTTCTTGTGAGGAGTGATAACCTGATTGGGACTAATCTCAACAAAATCTTCATTTGGAGTTTTCTTATCTTTAATTGTAACCTTTTTAGAATGATGATTTTTCTTTCTTCTTTCATGTTCTTGTTTGTCTACTCTTGGATATTCAACCTCTATTACTTTTTGTTTCTTTTTCCTTCCTTAGTGTGCCTTATCGATATGAAATTCATTGATGAATTCCGTGATATTTTTCTCTGTAGAGTAAATCCCCACTAACATATGTGAAATTTGTTCAACAAAAACCTATAAAAATGAAATATAACATTTTCATGTTAAATAAAATTAAAAAATTAACATGATACTAAAAATAATACAGGATACAAAAATAAAAATAAGCAAACCTACATTTCCTTTCTCAATGTCTTCAACGATAGATGCACATAATTTTGTAAAACATTCATCCCTATTATAATTGTTCAATTTCAAACAATATCTAATATTGATATAAATCCTGGCTTGTTTCACGAGTGCATAAAAAATATTTGTTTTTGGAACTAGACATATATCTCATAACAAGCCAAGTGGTTGATAATTTCCTTGCACATGTTCAAACTCGACACAATACAAATATAGATGTTCTCCATTTTTTCCTTGTTTTTCTTTAACAAACCAAGAATATTCTAGTTTGTTTTCACCTTCCACAGATTTCCACTCTCTAGCATTCTTCATTTCCCTTGACAAATGAGGTGTTGGACCTTGAACAAATGTGATATAAATTTGTTTCCTATCATTCATGAAGGTCTCAGTTCCAATTTTGGATGCCATTATTGCAGGATGTGATCCAAATAAATTCATAGATATTTTCTTTCCTACCATTTTTTCTATATGAAAAGATGAAAAAATAAATTAGGTTTGGGAAATGTTTACATTATAATAAATTAAAAAAACATCATAGACCATAAAAATTAAACTTTAAAAAATGTTTTAAAAAAAATTGACCCATGGGGTTATTGGGGCGATATCGGGACCATGGCTTGCCGCCCCCATTTCCAAGCCTTGGATGTTCCCAAGGTTTGATTGTGGGGGCTTCCCTCCCACATCCAAATCATGGTCCATGAGATCATGACTCGGCCGCGGGGGTTGGGGCGACGTTGGGCATCGCCCCAACCCCCCGGTAGTCATGCCCTAGGTGCACCTAGGGCTTGGTCATGGGGGACCTAGGGAGATGTCAAACATTTCCCTGAGCACTCTCGTAGGCCAAGTCATGACCATGAATGGAGGTGTAACGAACCTCCCATTCGTCATGACTACAAACCTCATATAACAAGTGGAATTTTTTTATTTATTTTTCTTTAAACAAGTGTGTGCGCGTGTACAAGGGAAACAAACATATTCGACTCTACTTCGCCACCCGACGACTGACAAGATGCAACCACGATGATCACAACAAGAATACATAAGGAGCACAACAAGTAACTGCAAGCATTAAACGACCATAAACATAAGGCGCACAACAAGTAACTGCAAGCATTAAACGACATACTGTGTTATGTACAGTATGAACACAGATGGAAGAATCCATAGTAGTAGATTTTACTATTTCTGCACAGGAAAGTAGGGCGTTTAATCTTAGTTCTCTACTCCGGAGAGAGAGAATGTCAGATAGGTTCCTGGCCGACTACTCAGGCAGAAACTAGTAATCTCTGTCAGGAGGTCGCAGTGGTGGGAACTCTACCTTTAAAGAGCCCATGACTACTGATACGACCTTAGAGGTGTGTCGCAAGAGTGGAAACCCTGCCTTTAAAGGGTCCAAGACTCTTGATACGGCACTGGATTCTTTACACAAAAATTAATCACACACACAGACTTATATACAGAGCGACTAGCTTTATCAGATCGAAGAGTCTGATATCATACAACTGTGAGTTTGGACCATTCCAATTATAGTACTAACCCTGAAATTAACCCGACCTTAAACGTCAGCATAGAAATAAACAACAACTTTATTAACCCTAAATTTAACAGCCCAACCCTAAGGTAATCAAATAAAAGCACCCTGCAGAAGGAACCCCTCGGATAAGGGTGCCCGCCAGAATTAAGGGCAACACAGAAAAACCCAATACGCAATAATAACAAAAGCCAACTGAGCAATAGGAAACTGATGAAGAAAAGCCAGAACCACATGGGCACAACTTCAATTGAAATGTCATAGGACTCTTCTAAATACGTTTAGTAACTTGTTAAGGTCAATATCATTTAAGTTAGGCATCATTTAACGACGATTCCACTCATGTAATCAGTTCAACTCCTAGGTAGCTTGCTATGCATTTTGAGGAAATGAGCCATTTTACTTAAGTGAAAAATTAAGAATTAAATACCAAAAATCCATTAAAGAAATAAGGGAGTAAGGGCTGCATTATACATCCATTAAAACTATTTACAAGGATGACGCCTACTAACCATAAGTAAGATTTAAACATCAAACACATCTTATCTCACGCTAACCCTGCGAAATTCCAATTTCAATGCATCCATGTGCTATCAAAGAACCGTAAAGCCACAATACCCCTTTCCATACATGATAACCATATTACAATAGCATTGCAATTTAACTAAAAATAGCCTTACTTTATTTGTTATCATCAACCATGGAAGTGCAAGATTATTACCATAAAACGACAACCCGTTACATTTTAAATTACCATCACTTGCAATAAAAGAATCACTGTACAAGACAATGACAACTAAACAACCAGTAAGGCAATTAACTCAGTCTATTCCGACCTCCAATGCGAGCCCAACCTTGCATGTCTAGTGTGCATAATGACATTACAGAAAAATCTAAATTAGTCTTAAACCAACTCATTGAGCCATTTTAAATTCAACAGGGCATCGAGATACTATTTAATTCATTTTGCCTTAAATATTAATGGTTGCTATGAGTGGTTGTTACAAGGTTGATAGCTAAATAATCATCTAGCTGTAAAACAATGTCCCAATAAGAGATTTATGTACATCTCAGCAATCCTTGCCCAAATTCTCATTCCACTAATAATAAGAGAGAACACTTCATGACTGTGACTATGCTAATCAAAACATAACAATTTCTTTACCATGTAAAGATATCTCATTAAAATTTGCCCGGATATAAAATCAATATTACGAATGGTTTCCTTACTACTAACAACATTCCATATAAAGATATACTAGTGGAAGTGCCCGCTTTGCGATAAACAACTGAAGAATCCATTCTCTTGCCCCGATGCATTTGAATTGATGTAATATTAGGATCAGAAGCTACGGCTAAGTAAATAAAGAATCAGGACTAACATGGCTCCCCTAACCAAATAATAAAATAATGTAATCAAATATTATAATGGCTTCCCTATAGCTATGTATTAATTTATTTTATCATCAAATAATAAATTCAATATATTTTTATTGAAATATAATAAATATATAATATATTTTTATTATGAGACAAATTCTTGTTGTAGAATTTAGTAGGGTTTTTCAAACTAATTGACAAAATCGTACTATAAAAACTGTAGCTGGAAGGCTCGATTCTTTTAACTGAATTCTTTAATAGTTATTAAGATAGTAGAAAACTCAGAAATTTCATACAAGTAAATATTAAGAAATCCATAAACATATAATTGCTCTTATATTTTCAAAAGCTGGACTGATTCAAAAGAATATTTATATGAATTTCGTGTAGAGATTCTCTGGAGTTTCAAAATAACACGGAACACTTCAACAGAACACTCGTAGCTAGCAAAAAGGTAAAGACCGTGTGCAATTAGAACAAGATACATAAACGCTTCAGTTGCATCCCTCCAGTTTTGGGTCTGTTTTGTATTGTATGAATTTCTAGTATACCATGATTTCAAGATAGGTAGAGCGAGGTCAGCAGTATGAATAGGATATTAGATAATATAAAATTGGAATTTCACAATAAAATTAAACATGAATAGATATGAGTATATTAAATTGGAATTTCACAATAAAATAAACATGAATAGATATCAGAGAATGTGCCATTATTCCTATGAGCTCAGAGTGTAATAATGAACCTTACGGTGGACATAATCCGTGTTTAAGGTTGTAACCCTAACCCTAAATTTAAGCTAATCTGTCATTATTCCTACGAGCTTAATCTGCATGACTGTAATCTACATGAGGTAAAAAAAGCTTGTGCATTGCAACCTACCTTCATGATGTTAATGAGGAGAAACATTAACCATTAAAAGAGATTCAGAATGACAAATGGTCCATAGCAAAGGAACCAAATACAAATAATAACACAGATCCAGAAGGGAGATGTGCGCAGCACAGTTAGAAATGCACAGCCGCTCCATTGATTCTTAAAGCAGGCTCACGCATGTGTTCGACTTTAATTTACCCCAAATTTTCATGCGAGCCATCTCCAGTGACACGCTAACCCAAGGCGCTGGGTAATACACGATGTGAAATAAACAAGAACTGTCTTCATTACTGTGCATGACCCTTTTAAGTCAGAGTGGAAGCATAAGTCAAGGGGATGCCTGTGCTTGGAATAAGAGAGCCATTATTTAGGTGGACGTGAGTGAAAACGTGTGCAGGATGAGGACTGCGCTTTTATTAAGGCGACAGTCGAAATGGGAGAGGCATACACGCATCAGAGAACTCGCCCCTCTACATGTGTTTTCCCCAGCGAGTGAATCCTTCAATGTAACGCACAGGTATGACAGGTTTTCCCCAAGGGCCAGACACATAGGTGGGCAAGGTGTTTATCGGTTATGTGCAGGAAAAAAAAATTCAGTGGGAAGCACGCTGATAGAATAACCATAACCAAATAAATGAATCGATTATTTTAAGTTAAGGCCATAAAGAAATGTTTAACCCCAGGACGCTATCCATCCAAACATGATGATAAGTGATGGCTAAAAAAAAAGGGGGAGGACTATTATCATTTTAAAAGTAATCGGAAGAAATTTAATAAAGAAAGACCCTAGGTTATAACCAGGAATTCGTAATAGCAAGGGGGAGAAAGCTAGGGTCCGGGAAACCAAACTCTGTCTGAGAGCGAAGGAATCAAGATAACTTTCCAGGTAAAATTTCCAGCGAAAATTCAATAAGGTTGCAGGGTACGGGAAAAGCCTGACTGCCACCATTCGTTTTCATTGCACCCTCATTTCGCCTAATATGTAATATAGAATTGAAGAAAGAGAATCGTCGGTGAGGAGAAAAAATATCACAATTTAATTTGCCAGGAAATGAAATATTCACAGTTTAATTGCTGGGAGAAGTATCAGCGTAAGCTTAAAATTTTGCCAGAAACCTTCACTACAGAGTTAATTTATCCCTTCTTACAAGAGAAGAAGCCCAATGAAAAACTAAATAAATAATACGAAGAGCATGATGAGAGCCGCACCATGGTCCAAGGAAGGTCACTAAAATGACAGCAGAGGTTTTATTATCCCCCGCGCGGATGAAATCTGGCCATGGATATACGTGCCGTGAAAGGAAAGGCAGCGCCAACGACAAGGTTCAGGGATAAAGCACACATGAAGGCGTAAGACATCAACTACCAAGGATAACAATAGAAGTATCTGTTTAATGACATAGATGCAATTAGATGAAGTATAAACTAATTCTTGTTCGCCCATTACCAATTTACAACAACTAAGATAACGTTTTACAACAATAAATTATAATCGTCGAAGTAAACAAATAAGCATTCTACTCTACCAAGTAAAAGACCATACCGTTGCCGCATCGGCGCCTCGAATTATGTCTGCGTGCTCTGTTCCGCTCCCGCTTGTCGACCGTCGAGACCTCACCGGTACCTCCCAGCCAATCGCTAGGGGTACTCTGCTTCCCCCTTAGCCCCCCGAGCCGCAAAGGGGATACACACTATCCAAATGGTATGTCTAGCTTCCCAGCTCGCCTCGCAAGGCCGAGCTACCACTCCTATCCGAGCTGGAAAATCCCAACTCTCCACAAGTAATCAGTCAAGTCACAAATCTGGTAGCGTAACGTTACGCTAACAACCGATCCCCTTTCTTCCTCATCTTTCCTTTCTTTTATAGAGTTTTTAGAACCTCCCACTTTCCCTAAATCACATTTAATTTAAGTTTTAATGAAAATCCTCTAAAAATTCTCTGTCGTACAAGTGTCATTCATCCCCCATGTTTCTCCAATAATTATTTTCTTTAAATTTATTAATTGTCTCATTTCCCTCACCCACCTAGAGTTGCTCCTAAATTTACTCCTAGGTGTTCCTAGATTCCCCTTCAGGTTTAAATACTTTCCTTAAAATGAAGTCGCTAATTTAGTTCATTTTTAGAAGGTTCTTAATTGCAGATTCCTTACTATGTTGACCTCGCTTTTTACCATAAGTTCAACTCTTTCCCTTATTATGTTTCCCCATTCCTAAGTTTCCTAATTTTTTATTATCCCCTTCTTTCCCCTTTTTATTAGAGCCAAAATGGCAGTTGCGCTATTTACTCCTTCTTCTTATTATTAAATTAAAAATCTTTTTATACTTCCACAAGTTAAATAATTTATTTCTTCTTTACAATTTAAAACCACGAATTAATTAAATTATTACTCTCTTCATTTTACCCCAAAAGTTATGAAGACTAAAACTATAACTTAAGTGGTTTTTAGTTTAAATTTTTATTTTTATTTTTATAGGGTCTTTTCTTAAGGTTAAACAAAATTTTACCCTAGAGAAGTTTTAGACTTAGATTCAGATTTTGAACCGGGCGACAATTATTTAGGGAAGTCGTTTTAAGAATTTATTAATGTGTTAAATGTCTTAGGGCCATCTAGGTTTGTTCCTTCATCAACATCAATGTGACGTGCCCTTCAGGACGCACCACGTGCTCCAAGGGTGCCACTCGCCTCATTTGTTTCTTTTGCGTGACGTGCCCTTCAGGATGCACCACGTGCTCCAAGGGTGCCACTCGCCTCGTTCGTTTCTTTTGCGCGACGTGCCCTTCAGGATGCACCACGTGCTCCAAGGGTGCCACTCGCCAAACTTGATTGATTGGTAGACATCAATAACCCCTGGAGTCAACACTCCGCCAGGTGAACTTGTGGAAGACTAAGGGCTCTAAGGAATAAGGCCCCCACCTTATTGCATGCCCCTTAGAATCATCGTGAGCGACTGTCGTAGTCTTCCCTCATGGCATCGTGGATCCTCTTGAACTAGGTAATCGTTAACCTACAGGTGGAGCCACGATGGGAGTGCTAGTAGGCTGTGGCAGGGCTGTTGTCCACACCTCTCCCTCAACCTCTTTGGAAATTGTGTGTGGCCCCTTTACTCCATATGTGAGTCTGGTCGGCAAGCTATCGTCAGCCTGCATCATCAACAATCGTGTCAGAACATGTCCACATCATATCATCAAATCAAATGTACTAAAATCACAGTAAACAATCAACCCCAAAAGCACACTCCCTGACTCGATCTGGAGTCCAAGGGGTCTCGTTGATGCCTCTGCATCCTCAAGGTCAAAAACCCTGCACACTCAGTAAAACCGAGTCAATAACACCTGTCTATGTCAACGCAGTAAAACATCATGTCATCTATCATAACGCATCATAATCAAAGATAAATGTTTTAATATCATAAAAGTCCAGATCACTTGCGAGCAAGTGTCCTCAAAGAATAAGTTTTATCAGTGCGCCAGAGCAGGATGTTACAGGAGGGGAATCATTCTCACTAACCACCATGGGACAAAATTATAAAACTTTTATCAAAAAAAAACAAAAACTATAATTTTTTTATAAAAAGTATACCAAATATTTTTTTTTTCTCGAAAAATCCTAAGAATTTTGTTAAAATTTCTTTGAAAAAGGTCTAATTTTTTTCAAAAAGTTGTTATTTATTTAGAAAAAATTAGAAAACATCTAAAATATTTTAGTTTTTTTTATAATTTTCACATGAAAAAATATCATGTGATTAAAAAATGATCTTATAAATGTTTTTTTGGTAAATGGTAAGAATTTAAACAATAACTAACCTATGAAATGTTAGATTCTCCTCGAATGTATTCTCGATTTTTATACCTTTTATATTGATCCAAACTATTTAGCGAATGTTTCCCAATATTCAACGCAATGTAAAATGACAAAACAACTCTGTGTATATATAACAAAGATGATATAAATTACTATTAAGTGTAACAAATGTGGGATAAATAAAAAAGAAGAACATTGTGTACATATATACCTAAAATTAAATGGATCATCGCTATGTTTAATGAATGTGGGATAAATAAACAAACATAAAAAATATTGTAACTAACAAATAAATAGCGAATTAATAGAGTAAAAGTTGGTTTTTATTTTGAAGGGATAAAAGTAGAGGGAAACAATTGTGGGGGGAATTTTGGAGGGAAAAGTTTGAGCGGGAAATTTGGAGGGAATATTTTGGGCTGAAATTTTGGAGGGGAAATTTTAGAGGGAATATTTTGGGGGGGAATTTTAGAGGGAAAAATTTGTTCTACAAGTTATAAGATTGTCATTGGGAGGGTGAGCATTTGTATCATTCTATGTGCTCAGTGAGAAGTGATGGCTTCATGAAATAAACAAAATTTTGTTTTTGAGACATCAACAAATTGTTCACATACCTCTTCTTTTGAGACTAGAAAATGAAATGGGAATCCTTGTAATGTAAATGAGGCCTCGTATTTTTCATGTAGTCAAAAGTTTGATCATAGTGCAAGCAATGTTATTCAACATGTTCCTCAGGAAAGTCCAAAATAAGAGGACTTTGAAGGCACCAATGATAAAGAGGAGGAATATGATGGCGATCTGTTTAGTAGTTTAATAATATTGAAAATAATCAAAATGTAGATCGAAGTGGAGACCTTGGTCATAATTTAAATGATTGGGATGATAATTTTCCTCCAAATGAGGATTTCTAAGGTACTGATGAATATTTTCCTCCAAGTGAGGATTTCCAAGGAACCAATGAGGACGATGACGAATTTCCCTCAAGTGGGGATTTTAAAAGTAGTGAATATGATTATGTCAATGGCAGGCACTCTTTCCTGAGTGGGGAATTTAAAGGAAACAATATTAGTGACGATGATTTTCCTCCAAGTGAGGATTTTCGAGGTACTAATGATGATGATAAAGATTTTCCTTCAAGTGAGGATTTTTAAGGAACTAACGAGGATGATGAATAATTTCCCTCAAGTGGGGATTTTAAAATTAGTGAAGATGATTATGCAAATGGTGGACACTTTTTCCCAAGTGGGGAATTTAAAGGCAATAATGTTGTTGATGATGATTTTACTCCAAGTGAGGATTTTCAAGGTACTCATGAGGATGATAAATATTTTTCTCCAAGTGAGGATTTTCAAGGAAGTAATGAGGATGATGAAGAATTTCCCTCAAGTGGGGATTTTAAAAGTAGTGAAGATGATTATGCCAATGGTGGACACTCTTTTCTGAGTGGGGAATTTAAAGGAAACAATGTTGATGATGATGATTTTCCTCCAAGTGAGGATTTTAAAGGTACCAATGAAGATTTTCCTCCAAGTGAGGATTTTAAAGGTACCAATGAAGATTTTCCTCCAAGTGAATATTTTCAAGGTACTAAACAGGATGATGAAGAATTTCCCTCAAGTGGGGACTTTAGAAGCAATGAACATTATTATGCCAATGGTGGACACTCTTTCCTGAGTGGGGAATTTAAAGGTAACAATGTTGATGATGATTTTCCTCCAAGTGAGGATTTTCAAGGTACCGATGACGATGATGAAAATTTTCCTCCAAGTTAGGATTTTCAAGGCACTCATGGGGATGATAAATAATTTCCCTCAAGTGGGAATTTTAAAAGTAGTGAAGATGATTATGTCGATGGTGGATAAATTTTCTAGGTGGTAAATTTAAAGACACCAATGGTGATGATGATGTTTTTCCTCCAAGAGAAGATTTTAGAGGCACTAATGATGGTGTTGATGATGATGAAGAAATTCTTTTTAGAGAAGATTTTAATGACATTGATAGTCTTAAGGGTGATGATGATTTTCCTTCAAGTGAGTATTTCATGAAATATCCAATGACATTGGTGAGGATGGTAATCATTTTTCTAGTAAGTTTGATATTCCTCTTATCAACGATATTATCAATGAAGATGATGATGGACATGTTGAGGGGATCGAGATCCCTTTAACTCAACAGCAAGATCCAAAGCCGCTTAATATGCCCAACTAGACTCGTAAGTGTTTGATGAGTGGTAAGGTTCTCCATATTTGTGATCTGACTATAATTATCGATGGGATTTAATTGTGACTGATGGATATGTATTTTCTGTCAAACCTTTCCTTGGGCTATGCAGTTCTCTTTCTGGTTCCTTTTTTCTAACATTTGTAACAAAATAAAGATGGATCTTAAACTAAATGGTAGATGGAAGTTAATATATGTTTGAGAAAACTGGGTTTCAGGATAACCTTTATACCTCATCATGTAGAGGAAGAATATCTAAACTACTTCAAACTAGAAATAATACCATTTTGACTTGTACACATTCAACATCATTTGAGATAACAGTTGCAAAAAGAAAATATATACGTGACAAGAAGTTAGTGTAGGAAAAGTAATTTTCAATGCTCTATTATCAATCACATGTTAACACAATCGATTTCTATTCATCAACTAGAATAAAAGAACCGTCGCAACATTATAAGATAACTTAAATAACATATAAAACAACTCTTACTCAATACAAAAAAAAATATTTAATTCAAAGACAGAGATAATCCCCTTCAGTCCAATCACATTTACACCTCAGAATTAAGAAGTGTCTTTGTTTCTAAACATAACTTCTTAATTAAAATAACTTGCATAGAAATAATTCTCTTACCATATTCCAGAAAACAATTTTCTCTCCAAAACCATCGACCTTGATCTCAAGGTCGATTTTCTTATTTATAAAATAAATCTAAGAAAAAAATAGCTACTAAGTTGTGTTAAGTCAAGAAAACGACACGTGTCATACTTTATCTATATGTTCTCTTTTGCTTCTCTTGAGATCATCTGGTCATTTTATTGAAGTGGATTGTTCCTCTCGTATTCTGACCATCTGCAGAAGAGATCTTCGCATGTATTTTCATATGGGAACCTGTGTTGATCCATCGGAGTGGAGAGGACCTCCTTTATCTCAATTGATCGTTCTTTTTACTTGATTAGTTTGAAAATCAAATGTTGTAAGACTTCGAGAGATTTAAAAGGAGGCTCCATGAACTTCTTCACTTGACCCGAGATCATGCTTGCAATCTATGAAATCTTTGTTTCCCATACATTGTCTTGCTCTTCATGCCTCTTAACTATGTCATGTTAATCGACGAAGTCCTCCGGTGGAATAGACTCTAGCAAGTCAATATTCCTCGTTTCCTGATTGATTTTCTCCCAACTTTTTTCATACTCTTCCCATCTTTCCTGCATTTTCCACTGGGGTTCATGGACCATTCTTACCCAGTGTTCAACTACCTTCCTTATTCGGGCGATGATGTTTTCCATCAACAGTTAGATGCCATTCTCTTCTTTATCTCAACCCTTTTGTACTTCGTTGATGTAGTCTATCTATTCTAAGGCTTGATGTTCCTTCTAATACCATCGTTGCATATATTTACAGGTTGCCAACCCCATGAGGGTATCTTCTTGGAAATTAGCTATGCGAGCGATGAAGAGGTATCTCTCCCTTGTGAATTGTGCATACATATCTTAGAACTCACACTTCAAGAGTACCACCACTTGTGTTGAATTTTGGTAATACTTTGCTTGGTGTCACAGATGGTCCAGTTCTTTCTTCATGGAGGCTACCTCCCTTCCATCCATTTTTTGCTTGTCTAAAGTGGCATCGGTTATGGCCATCCTTGCTCTAATTATCTTAGTCATCTTAGCACTTTTTGTGTCAAGAAACGTCTCCTCTGTGGTTATGAAAAGTGTGATATCGAGCATGAGATTCCTTTTCCTGATTTTTCTTCTCATCACAACTTGCCTTTTCTTGTCATAGGAAATTACCCGTATGTCAGTGACTTCGTCTACTGGTTCAGGAATATGTTGATCTCCCCAGGACAAAGTATTTCCTGATCTTGTTGTCTTATAGAGGTGTTCCATGGAAGGTTATATATCCCTTTCAAAGGTAGGCACCCGACCTCCTTCCTTCTCAATCAATGATTTTTGTGGTAATGTTGTTGCATCAGCTTGTTTTGTTCCATGTCTTGGTTTGCTTAGTTCCCTAGTAGGGGAATTTCCTGTATATTCTTGTGACTTGGCCTTCTACTACTCCTCATCGGCTGACGGAGTCTTTTTCCTAGATGGAGAAGTAGGCAAAGGATTGATATTGGTTGAGATTTCGTTCATTGGGATGTCCATTTCTGGCTGCCCCATTCCTTCTTCTTGTTCACCTATATGCAATTTGTTCTTAGAGTTGTCATCTTGAGGTTGTGTTTCCAGTTGATTGAGAAACATAATGCCAAGAGTGTTCCTAGCCTCATGGTCACCTTCCTGGGGATTTGGGACCAAATCATCAGAGGATGGAGTAGATGTTTCCCCTAGTTCCTCCTCATGTGTGATTGGTACTAGGGTTATGTGCGAAGATTCTAAACCTTCCTCATCATCATATATGGTGATTAAATATATGAGGATGGTAGGAATACATGTCCCACTTGATGATCTCTCTGACCTTCTCTAAGCTGTAGTAGTCACCAATGATCCTGCCTATGGTGACATAGGGATAGTTTTTTATTGGTCAACACTCTCTTCCGGTGGAATTGTCTTTGAATTATTTAGTTTTGCCTCCTCGTTTGTATCATCCAGGGTGATTCTCAAAGGTCTTATCAAAGGATTAAGTGGGGGATTTTCCCCTAATATTTTCATGGCTCTTTCGGCTTCTTTTAGTAACAATATCCCCCTTCTCTATGCCTCTATCGCTTCTACTGCTTTGTTTTCTTCTCTTACCCCGAGGGATTCTTGAGTTGTATGCTCTATTGTCTCAACATGTTCATACATGGTCGTCGCTTTGAATTTTGTCATATTTGTGCTATCCCTTCTATAGAGAACTTCCTCCTAGTCTTAGGCACCCTCGATAAATATATCATCTTCAAAGCTATCATGAGCATATGGCCAACATGAGGACACCTAGGACGCATGATGGAGTACCAGGACTTTTGGATCATTCTTGAAAAAACACCCTGTGGGGAGACGATACTCAAGCTAACTCAATCCTTCTTGTTTCACCTGTGCAATGTCTTTTACCATGTAAAACCCGATATGAAAACCATAGGGTATGAAATCCCTCTTCTTATCATTTAACAAGGAAGCATTATAGCCTTGTAGAATGGTCTTGTAACAAATTTCTCCCAATATGGGATGGTATGGGACATGAAAGAGGAGTAGGTGTGGTGTTCCAGTAGCCTCGAACACTCTGATATAACTGCTTGTTTCTTCAAAATACCAGTGGCCAACTTTGGAAATCATATTTTTGCTCCCGTTGAAAGCCTTGGGAATTCTTTTCTAAATATAATGAATTGCACTTAGGATATGATCCAGGTGGATATCAGTGGCCACCCACCTTTTCCAACTGGCTCAAAACAGTTTTCTGGCAATTTTGGCAATTTACTATTTTTAGCAGGTTTTAACTTTCCAGGCCATTTTGAGGGACTAAATGAAGGTTTTTAAAGATAGAGGTTCTCAAAGATATCCAAAGGAATTATTGAGCCCCCAAAATAATCTCCTCTATGATACCTTTCCAACGAGCTATCATACGCCTAAAACAAAGATCGTATGCAAACGTTACGACCCCGGGAAGTTGATGTACTAACTTACCCAAACGGGGCCCACGTGACTTTTGGCGCTTCATCTCCTAGGGTTAGTTTTTTGGATGTATAGGGTTTTTGGCATTCGTGTTTATTGTAAAAATGGCTTTAGAGCCTCATTGTAACGATCTTCTTGCGAATGTGAGTAGCCGTCACATCTCTTCTCATAGATAAGCTGCCACCATTCTAGCGAGTCTTTCACTCTGTATTTTTACAGTCTCTGTACATTTCTTTCATTAATAGAAATCGAGTATTACTATATCTCTATGTTATATTATTGAATATCTGCAATATCTCTCTGCATTTCTTTATTATATCTTTGCTCTCATTTCGTGCCAAAAATAATTCGGATCAAGATATGAACTCATCACATATCATGGCGTAAAATTTTGTGTACCTATTTTCCCACAAAATGATGAAATAAACATGCATGGGTAACTCAACAACATGCCAACTTAAATTCATACTTTCAAAAATGTTTCTTGCGTAGATTAAATCCAACGGGTACAATTCCATGTGGAAAACTGATGTTTTTCCATCTTTTGGTATTTGGGCCTGTAGGATGTTGATACTCAGCTGTATATGCTAAGGGCATCTATGCTTCTAAAAAATTTGAGCAATGTTTTTCCCCATACAAGTGGCATATTAAATCCGTTAAATACATATAAGGCTCTATGAGGTTTACCTTGTTGTACCAGCCATTTGTCCTGCTTGTGAACTTCTTATCTTCTCTCCACCATGAGTCTAGTAACCTGTTGGTGTCATGGAAATCATAAAACCTGACCACAAATTCTATATTTAGTATCTCCTTCGGGTCTCTGAGTTTGTAGTATTTATGTACCTCTATTGGAAGAAATACACCAACACATTCTCCCTCCCCATTATTGACCATGCATGTCATCGTGTCTGTGTGGTAAATTATCCACTGTAGGGTTTCGATGCAGGGAAGAACTGGGGTTCAGTAGGCCACCAATGCAAGTATGATCGCCTAATGTTGGGGAAAACTTGGTCATACAATATCCTGAAATCTGGGTCGTTGTGAGGTGTAAACTCAGGGTAATCTTCCTGATTGATTTTGTTAAAAATATCCCCCTAATGTGGGAGCATGACTTTAGATCTAGTGCTTGCCTATGTGTTCCCGAATGCTGGAGGCTAGGTAAACTATTTTTTAGTGGAAGTTCATATGATTGACTCCATTTTGGAAACAAAATCAAGTTCTCTTGCGGTCACCAGTTTCGATCCTTCATCGATCTCCAATTCTTTCATTTTGGGCATTCTTGGCGAGTGTCTGGTTGTCGGATTTTGTGGTGGCATATTCCTGCACAAAATAGAATAAAAAGTTGCGAGACAACTATGACAGGTGTTATTCGAAGAAATAATAAAATGTAAATAGTGAAGGTCATGCTTACCTCTTACTTACAGGAAAAACCTGGGCTTATTGGTAATTGAAGTGGCACAATGACCTGTTACCTCTTCGATGCTTTCTCTTGTGCCTTCATCTTCTTGGGAGAATAGTGATTTGCGAATGGAATACCATGCTTGGGAACAAACTTTGAAAATTTAAAACATACCTACCTTTTCGCATCGAGTCTTAAATTCAAGAGTATAGATATGATCTATACAATCTGTAACAGAATCCACATCATGCTCAGGATTAAATGTAATGCAGGAGCATGTTGCTTTTATAGTTCATCAGTGAATTCAAATTTTTGAAAGTTGATCGGTGCATGATGTCATGTTATTGGTTACGTGGAGCTATTAATTGTTATAACAAATATCAAACCTTGTCCTTCACTTATCTAGAAGTGTCTCCTCAAATTACCCGAGTGTTTTTTGCACTCCAAAAGAACTAGTATCACGGATAAGAAGGATCGTATTTCAGCCAGGGTCTTCGACATTGATGGATAAAGGTTTGATCTAAAAACAAAATTTGGTGTTCTATAAATCAACCGGTAGTTAATGAGTGCATCAACGTCGATAAATTGTCTTTGACGTTGTTTCGTTGGTGACTCTGGGAGAAAGTTCTGATGTCGACCCAAACTACCCCACCGTGTTGATGTGGAGGTTCTGGCGTGGAAGTATAGATATGACATGGGGGACATCAAAATATGACATGGGTAATAACCAAGCGATACAGGATTATTACGTGACAAAACACGTGGTGGTTGATTTGACCCCTTGGGCATGAGAAGTGTTTCTTTTCGGCATCGGTGATTTTATTTTTTATATATGTTACCATGCCCTTTCTCCCTCTTCGTCGATGTCGACGGTATATCAATGATCAGAGATTGGATATTTTTGTTTCCTATGTTGAGGGTTTACCTTTCGGATTTATTCGATGTTGATGGTACAATGACGATTTTTAGAAAACTTTTTCGTAGGACAGAATCACCAATTGGCGCACCATTTCTCCCATTTTGATCTAAAAATGAAGAAGACTTGAAATCTTGAAATTATTTGCAAGTAAATTTTATGTGTTAAAAGCAAATGGATCAACTTTGTGACACATTAATTAAAGGATTACTCATGCAAGATACAAATAAACAACAGCATAATCAATGAACATAAGCACATCAACACAACAATTGATAAAGGAGTTCACCCCTCTCTTGGGCTACATCTCCTGGTCCAACTTCCAATGGATCATTATTATTAATTGCTCAAAGTGCTCAAAAACGTGCTTTACAATGCTCAAACTGACCAACAGACTGCTCCAATGGCTTCAGAGCATCCAAAAACCCCTAGCTACGCTTTTTCGGCACCTTGTTTGGCCAAAAAATGAAGAAGTTATGCTTCTTGGAAGTCCCTCCTTCAAGCTTGTTGTCTTTGCATCTACAAAACGCACCCTTGTTCATGCAACCTAGCACACATGCAATTTAAAGAATGAAAACCCAGCACCGAGTGCAACCATGCCAACGGTGTGAACTGTAGGAAGGTTATGGGCGCACCAGCCCCTAACCGCCTAGCACTCGGGCACATGGAGGTCATATGACCTTGCGCATTGTAAAAAGGACTAACTGTCAAAACCGTTTGAACATTCCCACGCTCCGGTTGTGGTAATATGTATAAATCATACGACCGAGCTCCATACAACTCCGTGTTCCTCCGTGTGATATGTGGTCATATGTATATAACAAAACCACGGGTCGGGGCTAAGCCTCGACCCAACCCCCCGCCAAATGCAACATAAAGTAAAGTTAAATATATATCAATTCGTATATATAACAAGGCGTAAATGGTGGTCCGTTGGTCAGGCGGAGTTTGGGAAGGCTCTATGTGGTGGGGAGGTCCGGGGGTTGAACCCCACGGACTCCAACATATTTTGATCAAACAACCAATATAACGGTGCCACGTGGCAGCCCATGACTGGGCCACGTGGCACCAAACCACCAACCACATGCTGACACGTGTCGAAACACCATTCGACCACAGATACCAACCAAACACTTCCACATCATCACATGCCACATCAGCGTACGATCATACGACCCTGCCACGTCGGACTGTACGGACTGTACAATCAACATCCTTTTTTTTTGCCTGTTTAACATTTCGAACAGATTGCGATATCTCTCACTCCCGACGTCCGTTTGAGATGAAACGAGTTGCATTGGGTTCGCAACAACGAGTTCCACGCTCTCGTCCATTTTGAAGCGATTCTGAGCACTTTGAATGTTTGAGCAAAATTTGATCCCCTGATCACACCTCCCCATTGGGAAGCTTTTGGACCTCCAAAAGACTATTTTCAGTCTATGTGAAGATGAGGGTATAGTTCCCTCACCCTTCCAACCTCAATCCACTTGGCTTTGCTTGGATTGGTACCTTCAAGACCAACTCGAAGATACTCCACATTTCCTCGTTTTGAAGTTCGCATTCTCCTGTCAAGGATGGTGTCTTCCTGCAGTTCTGTTAGATATTCTGGGGAAAAATCATCTATAGAAGGAATCTGAACATGCTCTCCATGGTCATCAATCAATGGAGGCTCATACAATTTCAAATTCTCAACATTAACAACTGCATACATCTACATATAAGGAGGCAAATCTAAACGAAAAGCATTGTTACCAATCTTGTCGATAATCTTGAAAGGACCATATCAAATCGATTTCAATTTTTTACCTTCTCCTTTAAGCCTCTCCTTACTGATGTAAAGCCAAACTTCATCTCCAACTTGGAAACTGTGATCAACACGATGCTTGTCATGTCTCATCTTGTACTTGGCCTGACTCTTTTCCAACTGCTCTTGCACCACTTGATGTATCGACTGAATCTGTTCAATGAACTTTTCTGCCCTATCAATGTCATATTGACCATCGATAGCAATATCCTTCCAAAAGATAAATCTAAAGGAGACTTGGGAAAATAGCCAAAACATGCTTCAAATGGTGACGTGTGAGTCGAAGAGTGCTTAGCTCGATTGTACGCATGCTAAATGTAGTGTAAATGCTCATCCCAAAGTTTAGGATGCTTGCTGCAATAAGCACAAAGAAGATGCACCACTGTACGATTTACCACCTTTGTCTGACCATCTGTTTGCGGATGAAAAGATGTGCTCTTTTTAAGTTTGGTGTCCATGAGTGCCCATAAACTCGACCAAAAACTTCCAACAAATCGAGAATCTCGATCAGAAATAATGGACTTAGGCAATCCAAAATGCACCCAAACATTTTGAAAG
>ML779855.1:543494-592975 GCA_009831015.1 Picea engelmannii
TTGCAACAATGCATTCCTTTCCATCAAGATCTTCATCATCTCTCTCATCTCCATGACATCCTTTCTAAGATCTTCATCTTCTGCAGGAACACGTTCATGACTTTCTTCATGAGCCATACTTGGTGAATGCCTCCTTGAAACTTACGGTGATTGTATATGCTTCCTCCTTGAAGGACGAGAACTTGGCTCCACAAGTTGACCTTCTCCTCTTGTGAGTTTCAACCTTGTGAGCATCAAAAACAAAACACTTGCAAAACAATCAAGTCTTGAAAAACCAGTGCTCTGATACCAACTTGATCTAAAAATGAAGAAGACTTGAAATATTGAAATTATTTGCAAGTAAATTTTATGTGTTAAAAGAAAACGGATCAACTTTGTGACACATTAATTAAAGGATTACTCATGCAATATACAAATAAACAACAACATAATCAATGAACATAAGCACATAAACACAACAATTGATAAAGGAGTTCACCCCTCTCTTGGGCTACATCTCCTGGTCCAGCTTCCAATGGATCATTATTATTAATTGCTAAAAGTTCTCAAAAACATGCTTTACAATGCTCAAACTGACCAACAGACTGCTCCAATGGCTTCAGAGCATCCAAAAACCCCTAGCTGGGCTTTTTCGGCACCTCGTTTGGCCAAAAAATGAAGAAGTTATGCTTCTTGGAAGTCCCTCCTTCAAGCTTGTTGTCTCTGCATCTAAAAAATGCACCCTTGTTCATGCAACCTAGCACACACGCAATTTAAAGCGTGAAAACCCAACACCGGGTGAAACCGCGCCAACGATGCGAACTGTAGGACGGTTATGGGCGCGCCAGCCCCTAACTGCCTAGCACTCGGGCACATGGAGGTCATATGACCTTGCGCATTGTAAAAAGGACTAACTGTCAAAACTGTTTGAACATTCCCACGCTCCCATTGTGGTCATATGTATAAACCATATGACCGGGCTCCATACAACTTCGTGCGCCTCTGTGTGATATGCGGTCATATGTATATAACAAAACCACGGGTCGGGGCTAAGCCCCGGCCCGACCCCCCGCCAAATGCAACATAAAGTAAAGTTAAATATATATCAATTCGTATATATAACAAGGTGTAAATGGTGGTCCGTTGGTCGGGCGGACTTTGTGAAGGCTCTATGTGGTGGGGAGGTCCGAGGGTCGAACCCCACGGACTCCAACATATTTTGATCAAACAACCAATATAACGGTGCCACGTGGCACCAAACCACCAACCACATGCTGACACGTGTCGAAAAACCATTCGACCACAACTACCAACCAAAAAATGCCACATCATCACATGCCACGTCACCGTATGGTCGTACGGCCCTGCCACGTCGGACTGTACGGATTGTACAGTTAGCATCCTTTTTTTTATCCTGTTTGACATTATGAACAAATTGCGATATCTCTCACTCCCGACGTCCGTTTGAGACGAAACGAGTTGCGTTGGGTTCGAAACGACGAGGTCCACGCTCTCATCTATTTTGAAGAAATTCCGAAAACTTTGAATTTTTGAGCAAAATTTGATCCCCTGATCACATTTTTTCAATGCCAACAATATATCAGCGGTTGTTTTTAGGACTTATTTTCGCAGACTAGGATCGCCAATCAACGTGTGGATTTTTATAAAACAATTTTTAAGTTGTGTGAAACTTAGTCTAATGCCACAATTACTTAGAAAAAAATGTCAAACTGTTCAACAAACTTCAAACCAAAATGAATGTGATCAATGATAAAATAGAGAAAATCGAAAAACTCATTGATCCCTATAGAACTGACTCCATTCAGAAATGAAAAAGTGGTACCCAAAAGAAAAAAATTCTCAAATTCTTTTAGGGTGTGTTGAGTGATAAAACAAATGGTGATTCTCTGGGAGAAAAAAAAATCTCTGCTCCTTACCTCGTACTCAGCCTGTGAAAATTGATTGAGAAACCATATGGCTTTATTTTTTTCCTTTTCAACAAAACTGTTTCTATCAATGTGTACACAAGTCCTTGGGTTCATGAATCTGGATCCGCCTATGGGGTTTATCTTTTCCAACCCCTTTCATGTTAACCACAATCCATGTCCTTCCTAGACAAGAGTTGGGTTGGATGTCCATTGACGTGATGCCATTCAGCTATCATTCCTTTCTTACGGTGTTGCTCCACTTCCAGCAAGCCTCCATAGCCCCGATGGAGTCACCCCAACATCATAGACCTTGCTACACTACCAACAAGCGTCTATAGCCCCGACGGAGTTATCTACATACCCTCTCATACTTTACACTCTTTTTATGGATCATATTTTTCTATCATAAATACCAAGAGTGATTCAGATAAAAGGATATTTGTTTTTTGACAAGGTCAAATTGTTAAGGTGGAGCTTTCCCTGGCTCCGTCCATAGGTACATGTGATTCTTTCTAGCTAGCCATATTTCCATTTAGCTCTACCAAACCACTAGGAAGATATTTCATTGCTTCCCCAAGTAGTATTCTTACAAAGACAAATATGGTTCTCTGAAAATTTGTGTCTGCCCAGTGTCTCTTATTTTTCATGTAAGTGTAGGTCAGAAGCAGGGTCTACTTCACTGTATTCATTAAAATCAACCATTTCTTTACGAAACACAACTTAATTAAAATAAAATAACAAGAAAAAGAAAGAGTGAAAAAGGAGTTTGAAAACACTCTTCCCTAAACCCACACACTCGTCTTGATAAAAATGTGTATGCTGAAAAGAAGAAAAAACTCAAACAAAGCATCAATATATATATATTAGGAGAATTATTGTTTTAAGGGCTGGCCATTCACTGGGAGGGTGTCAGATTCCCCCCTCAGATTCTGCAACCGATATGTGTGTGCCCCGATCTTCTCGACCACCTGAAAAGGTCTAAGCCACATATCTTGGAACTTTGAGTGTTTTCCTTTGGACTCATTTTCTTTATCCCACTTCAAAACTAGTTCCCCTACCTCAGAATTTTTTCTTTGGCCTTATGTTTTTCAAATCATATTTTAACTATCTGTTGATGAACGATAAACTTAACTTTATCCTTTTCCCTTTCTTCATCTAGCATGAGAAGGGTATCAATCTTTTTTTGGATAGAGGATGAGGGCTGACCTCTCAATGCTAGAGCAAGATGTAAACATGGAAGATATAACCCATTTGGGAGAATGGATTCTTTTCAATATACTAGAAAGTACAAAGATTTCCCTATGGCTTCTTTAGGCATTACTCTATTGGCCCATAGGGAATTATGAAGCAAATTGTGATGATTCCTCTGATTTTCAACAACTCTTATTTTTTAAATTCTCACCAGGTTTTTATTAGTTTCTCTGCTACCCCATTCCCTTATGAATAGTAGTTTGTAGAATATCTTATTATGATCCCCTTATCAAGGGCGAATTCTTCCAACAGTGTGGAAGAAAAGTAGGTCGCATTGTAAAAACCGAGAACATAGGGCATCCCAAACCTTGTTATTAGTTTTTGTTCTAAAAATTGGATCACTACCTTTTCATTAACGTGTGTGAGAGGGATAGCCTCTATTCATGTCGTAAAATAATCTGTGGCAGTCAAGATATATTTATGGTGTTACAAATAATCAGGAGTAATTTCTCTTATTATGTCTATTCCCCATTGTTTGAATGGTCTAGATATGGTCACTAGATGGAGTGGAAAAACTACCCTTTTTTCCCTACTGACACTTATCTGAAAAGATTTAAATTTCCTGGCATATGCATGAGCGTCCCTAAATAGAGTAGGTCAATAATAACCAACCCTTAATATTTTGTGAGCCGTGATTTATCTTGCAAAATTTCCACCTATTGGGCCATCATGGATTTTCTCAGTACCTTTTCTGCATCCTCGTGTTCAAGACATCTGAGGAGTACTCCATCATAGTTTATGCAGAAAAGAACATAATTTATGAGGCTATATTGAGCGGACTTTAACCTCATATCTCTCCTTTCTCTACGGTTTAGGTTCTCTGGATAAGTTCCATGATGTAGGAGATAAGACAAGTTTCCATACCAGGATTCCTTCCCGGGAGGTGCGTATAAGGCTTTGTTGTACCATAATGACAACTAATTTTTCCAACCGAAGTCTTCCACATTAATCAGATCTTGGGCCTCAGCAACCAATTTACACAACCCTTGACCCTTGACTATTTTGACAGGTTTTATGTCTAGATCAAATTATTGGATGACTTCCATCCAATTTCCCCTTCTTTCTACCATCTCCTATTGAGTGAACATATATCGAACCATTGGATGAGGTACTATGACTTTAGTGTGATTATTCAGGATACAGGATCTGAAATTTTTGACCTCTTTATATACTGCGTAAGTATGTTTTTCTATAGCAAGGTAGTTTAGTTCGGCTCCTTGGAGTTTAGTGCTCATAAAGGATACTGGTGCTTCATTATTTTCATGATCTTTCTAGATAAGTACCGCAACCAAGGATTAGTCAGAAGCAAAGGTATAAAGGAAAAAATCTTTGTTGAAGCCAGGGCTTCGCAATACTGGTGCTTGTGAGATGGAAGTTTTGATGTTATTGAAAAAATATATCTTTTCTTCATCCAATTTGAACTATGGATCTTTTTGAATCATTTTTTGTAAGGGTTTAACCGTTTCGGCAAAATAAGGAGTAAGTTTTCTCACAAATTTGATTTTCCCAAAGAAAGATTGCATGACATTTTTATTGTGAAGCAAGGGGAGTTGAGATATTACTTTTATCTGCTCAGGTTCGATGCTAATTCCTTCTTGAGATATAATATGACCTATTAATTTCTCTTCCTCGACACCAAATATGGTTTTCTTAGGGTTCCAAGATATTCCATATTTCCTACACCTTTCAAAAATATGAGTCAAATGCTAAATGTGGTCTTCCTTATTTTTTGAATATACTGTTACGTCATCTAAATAGACTACCACACACTTATTAATACATCCCCGAAGAGATACATCCATGGACCTTTGGAAGGTCTCCCCTGTGTTAATCATCCCAAAGGGAATGCATTTATAAGAAAAGGTTCCCCACTTGGTTCGAAAGTTAGTTTTTAATTGGTCATCTTCTGAGACTAGGACCTGGTTATATCCCGAGAAACTGTCTAAGAGGGAAACATTTCGGAGCCTAAAACTGTCTGTAAGAGTTGTTCCATGGGTGGGACTGCGTAGTTATATTTTTTTGATGCTCTTTTAAGGTTTCTAAAATCCACGCACAGATGGATCTCCCCATACTTCTTCCCGACAGGCACTAGATTGGCTACCTAGGCGGAGTGTCTTACCTGAAAGATAATCTTAGCATATAATAATTTCTTCAACTCTTGATACATTAGAGGTTCCAAATATGGGTGGTACTTCCTAATATTTTTTTGGAAGGGTTGTATTCCATATTTTAACGGGATCATGTGTTGGATAATGCGAGTATCGTATGTTTTCAAATCTTGGTAAGACCAAGAAAATTCATCCTGATATTCTTTAAATAGTTTAAGATAAGATTTATTGTCTTCTTTGGACACAGTCTTTCCTAAATTGAAATTATTAGGGATGTTGGCGGTGCCTAGGTTTATAGTTTCGTATATATGACATGATCTCTCTATTTTTGCATTCCTTAGCCCTTCGAATATTTCCCTCAAGTAAAAAAGGTTATCCAGATTGGCCACTCCTTTAGGTATCATGTGAAACTTGGTTTTTTCATCAGAATGATCTATTCCCTTCTTCTATTCGTGGAGATCTGATTCTGTCAATAGTTATTGGAATGCTTCATCATCAATGGCCACATCCCTAAAATTCTCCTGATTGGTCAGGAAATATACAATTTGTTCAGTCCCTTAAAAATCTTTCCAGTTAGAAACGTTGTTAGGTACCGACGGTTTGTAGAGAAGTTCTATTGCAAACCTTGAGGCTTAATAATATTCAAAAGGAGATAATCTTGAGGCCGTAGTGGCTAGAGAATCAACAAGGGTATTTTTCATCTTGGGAACATTAGTATTGTTGAAGGCCTCAATTGTCTATTAGTCTATGTACCTCTTGATGGTAATTTCTTAAATGAGGTGAATTGAAATGGATAGTATTATTCACTTACCTAACGATAATGTTGGAGTCTCCAAAAGCTTTCAATTCCTTGATGTTTAAGTCGATGGTTTTCTTTAGTCCCTGGACTAGAGCTTCATATTCAATAGTGTTATTAGTGCATTCGAATTCTAATCTGCAGGATAAGAAGTTTTGTTTCCCCCTTGGTTCAATGAGGATGCATCTTTCTCCCTACCCTTCTTTCAATTTAGAGCCATCAAAGTACAACGTCCAATTTTGGGGAGGAGAAGTTCTGACTTCTTCATGTCTAGTTATTTTTTCAATTTCAACCTCTTTGTCTGTTATTCCTGTCGGACAATCTTGATGTAGGATGCTCTCTCCTGTGGCTTCTATTAAGTCTATTTGAAAATTCATTTCGTGTTTTTGTGTGGGAGGTGTGTCAGACACATGAGGGGATAAATTACCGAAATCAGAATCACAGGAGTAGTTTCCTAACACAGGGAACTCTGTTGACGAGGGTTCATTTAGGGTCTCTGAATTAGTGACAGTGTGTTTGAGGTATCTTTTTCTATTGATCTTGATCATGTTTGGATTTCCTTTTAATTTAAACCAGAGGTGAGCCCAGTCGGTAATAAAATATCCGTTTAATTTCTCACACCAGTCTCGGCTAAGTAGCATTCCATAAGTCTCCCACAATTATGTCAATTACTTGAACAAATTTGGGCTGTGTAGAAATTTTGATCATGACATATTTCAGCTCCCCAATGAACTTTGCCTGAGTCTTATCTATTTTTATAACGTGTTTATCACTTTTGAGTGGGGTCGCATTCAATTTCTTGCAGATTGACAATGGCATGACATTTGAAGATGCTCCTGAATTGACTAGGAAATTATGTATATTTCTGTTAAAAACCTGAAATGTCAAGAGGAAAGGAGGAACAAAATTCCTTCCTCTTTTTTCTAAATAACAAGCATTCACACTTGGCTTATTTGTTAAATCTGTGGGAGATAGGACCTCACTTTGATCAGTTCTTGTTATTGGGGTATCTATTAATTTTAAGGCCTGTAACAAAAAACACTTTTGTTGAGCGATCTTACAGATGTCCATGACAGACACATTAGGCTTCATCTTCTTCAAGTCTTCTACTACATCGTAGTCTATCTTAGGCACTTCCCATGTGTGTATGTTTTTGGGGTTTCTTTGGGAAGAAAATAACAGTTTGGGGTGAGTGGTCATTGGATTCCCTCTATATGAATCAATAGTGGTGGGGTTACTTTGGATCAATTGACTTTTACTTCATGTTTGTACATCTAGAAATTCAGCGGGGGGTTCCTGCACTCTAGCGGTGTCGTTGAAAGGCATCAGGTGGTTGGAATCCCATAACAACATGGATGTCTCTTTTGGTGGCTCTTGAATTTCTCGATCAATGAAATTTATTTCTGAGATACTCGGTTGTTCGGTTAGAGAACATTGGTCTAGGAATATATTAGCCATTATATTCATAGCATGCAACCATTGAGGGAAATCCCTTTTTGAATGTTTTTCTTGGTGATATGTTCATAAAGAGTCAGATGTTATGTCCCCTGAGTCGATGTTTAGGTTGGATGGGGGAGGTTCTATGGCTTTGAAGGGTGGGTTTGATTTAAAAAAGTGTTTATAAGGTCTTTGATTTAAAAAAGTGTTTATAAGGTCTTTGATTTTGGTTTCCTTCCCCAACATTCATTTTCATATCTATTTCCCCTCCCTCTTTTTTGGGGCCTTGTTCTATTTGTTTTCCCTAGGGTCTAGTCAACAAAATTCCTCTCTTGGGTGGAGGTTGGGTTTCTTTATTTATTAGTGATATCTTCCCTTCTTTGCATCCTTTCATTTGGAACTCAATAGTTTTAGCTTCCTCGAAATTTTGTGCTAGGGTATTCTTGGTGGCCTTTTTTACAAACATAGAAATAGAAGTTGGGAGAGCATTAGCATATACTTCAATCTGTAGCTCTGGAGTAGGTTTAGCCTCTAGTTTGAATTTGTTCAATATGGTGGTGAACCTTTGGTTGAAATCTTTGACCTTTTCTTTTGGATTCATAGTGCCAATGAAAAGTTCAGCCATTAAGTCTCTTGTAGTAGTTTCTTTAACAAATTTGTCCAAGAAATCCTTTTGAAACTTAGTCCAACAAGTTATGGAACCAACTGGTAGGTTGAAATACCAGGTTGAAGATAAATTTTCAAAGGTATAAGGGAGAAATATACACACCAAATATTCTTGTTGTACATTCATCAACCTTATGTCTAATATGAACTTCTTAATATGATCTTCAAGAAATCTAGAGGTTTCAGGATCAAATTTGGGAAGTAGCTTTTCTGGATGTCTGGGTAGGTTATGCATCAGTCCTGGAATTTCCATAGAATCTCTTGCCAACCATGGTTGATTATCTTGAGGTTTATCTCCCCCCTCTCCATAGTTATCATTATTATCCCCCATGTATTCTGATTCGGAACCTAAGCGATCATAGTTGGACCCTTCTTCTTCAGATTCATAATCATGAGGCTCAGAGTAGTTACCAGCTGGTGTTTCGGGTATCAGATTAAGGGGTTTTTCGATATATGTGAGGGAAAAATATATCATGTCTTCTACTGTGTGAACGAATACCTGGTCATGGGTGTCAAAAACGGGTCTTCTTATTTGTTTTTTTTGAGGAAGTAAAGGAGCTAAAGGTAATGCTCTGATCTATTGGGCATAAGCTTTGGTGATTGTTCTTAACTTATTTAACTCTTCGTGGGGAAGAGCGTAAAGTATTTCAAGGTACAAAATTTCTTCCTCTTTGTCTTGAGGTGAGTTACTCGTATCGGGAGTAATCTATGTATGTGGGTTGTCTTGATAATGGCTAGCCATGCATGTGGGATGTTTTGAATCTATAGGCTTTGCGGAATATATTATCAGAAGTATTGTTAGCCATGCATTCATTTAGGCCCTCCTTCTAGAGCGAATTTTGTTGAGGGGCTCGAGATCCATTTAACTCAATAGCAGGAACCAAACTCGCTTAAGAGGCCCAATTAGACTCGTAAGAGTTTGATGAGTGGTAAGGTTCTCCAGATTTGTGATCTGGATAGAATTATCGATGGGATTTAATTGTGACTAAAGGATATGTCTTTTCTGTGAAACCTTTCCTCAGGCTATGCAGTTCTCTTTTTGGTTCCTTTTTTCTAATATTTGTAAAAAAAGAAAGATGGAGCTTAAACTCAATGGCAGAGGGAAGTTAATATATGTTGGAGAAAATTGGGTTTTGGGATAACCTTTATACCTCAACATGCAGATGAAGAAGATATAAACTACTTCGAACTAGCAATAATACCATTTCAACTTGTAAACATTCAACATTGTCTGAGATAAAAATTACCTAAATAAAATATATACGTGACAAGAAGTTAGTGCAGGAAAAGTAATTTTCAATGCTCTATTATCAATCACATCTTAACAAAATCGATTTCTATTCATCAACTAGAATAAAAGAACTGTCGCAACATTAAAAGATAACTTGAATAACATATACAACAACTCTTACTCAATACATCAACAAATATTGAATTCGAAGAGAGAGAGATAATCCCCTTTGGTCCAATCACATTTACGCCTCAGATTAAAGAAGTGTCTTTGGTTCTAAACAAAAATTCTTAATTAAAGTAACTTGCACAAAAATAATTCTCTTACAATATTCTAGAAAAAATCTTTCTCTCCAAAACCATCGACCTTGATTTCAAGGTTGATTTTCTTATTTATAAAATAACTCTAAAATAAAATTAGATACTAAGTTGTGTTAAGTCAAGAAAATGATACGTGGCAGACTTTATCTATATGTTCTCTTTTGCTTCTCTTGAGATCATCTGGTCATTTTACTGAAGTTGATTGTTCCTCTTGTATTCTAACCATTTGCAGAAGAGATCGTCGCATGTATTTTCATATGGTAACTTGTGTTGATCCATCCGAGTGAAGAGGACCTCCTTCGTATCGATTTCTTATTCTTTGTACTTGATTAGTTTGACAATCAAGCATTGTAAGACTGCGAGAGGTTTAATCGAAGGCTCCATGAACTTCTTCACTTGACCCGGGATCATGCTTGAAATCTGTGAAATCTCAATTTTTCATACCTAGTCTTGCACTTCATGCCACTTAACTATGTCATGTAAATCAGAAAATTCCTCTGGTGGACCAAACTCTTGCAAGTCGATATTCCTCATTTCTTGATTGATTTTCTCCCAAATTTTCTCACCCTCTTCCTATATTTCTTGCATTTTCCATTGGGTTTCCTTGGACATGCTTACCAAGTGTTCAACTTCCTTCCTTATTCGGGCGATGTTGTTGTCCATCAACACTCAGATGGCAGTCTCCTATATCTTGACCCTTTTGTACTTCACTGATGTAGCCCATCCATTCTAAGGCTTGATGTGCCTTTTCATACCATCCCTGGATATGTTTACAGGTTGCCTGCCCCATGAGGGTATCTTCTTGGAAATCATCTATGCAAGTGGTGAAGAGGTATCTCTCCCTTGTGACTTGTGCATACATCTCTCAAAACTCACACTTCAGGAGTACCACCGCCTGTGTTGAATTTTGGTAATACTCCACTTGATGTCGCAGATGCTCCAGTTCTTTATTCATGGTGGCTACCTCCCTTTCATCCCTTTTCTCCCTGTCTAAAGTGGAATCAGTTATGGCCATCCATGCTCTGATTAGCTCAGTCATCTTAACACTTTCTTTGTTAAACAACATATCCTTTGTGGTTATGAAAAGTGTGTTATCGAGCATGAAATTCCTTTTCTTGATTATTCTTCTCATCACAACTTTCATTTTCTTGTCATAAGAAATTGCATGTATGTCAGCAACTTCGTCTATTGGTTTAGAAATTTGTTGATCTCCCAAGGACAAAGTATTTCCTAAGATTCCCGTCGTATAGAGGTGTTCCATGGAAGGTTCTCTATTCCTTTCAATGGTAGGCACATGATGTCCTTCCTTCTCAATCAGTGATTTTTGTGGTAATGTTGTTGCATCAACTTGTTCTGTTCCATGGCTTAGTCCACTTAGTTCCCTAGCATGGGAATTTCCTGTATGTTCTGGTGACTTGGCCTTCTGTTACTCCTCATCAACTAACAGAGTCTTTCTCCTAGATAGAGAAGTATGTGAAGGATCGATATTTGCTGAGAGTTCGGTCATTGGGATGCCAATTCCGGGCTGCCCCATTCCTTCTTCTTGTTCACCTATATCCAAGTCATTCTTAGAGATGTCATCCTCCGGCTTTGTTTCCAGCTAATTGAGAAACATAGTGTCAAGAGTGTTCCTAGCCTCATGGTCACCTTCCTGGCGATTTGGGACCAAATCATCAAAGGATGGAGCATATGTTTCCCCTAGTTCCTCCTCCTATGTGATTGGTACCGGGGTTATGCACGAAGCTTCTGAACCTTCCTCATCGTCATATATGGTGATTAAATCTATGAGGAAGGTAGGCATACCTGTCCCAATTGATGCTCTTGCTGACCTTCGTTGAGCTATAGTAGTCACTGACGATCCTACCTATGGTGACATAGGGTTACTTTTTTCTTTCTCAGCACTCTCTTCCGGTGGAATTGTCTTTGAATTATTTAGTTCTACCTCCTCATTTGTATCAGTCGGGGTGATTCTCAAAGGTCCTATCAAAGGATTAAGTGGGGGATTTTCCCCTAATCTTTTTATGGCTCTCTCTTCTTCTTCTAGTAACAATATCCCCATTCTCTGTGCCTATGTTTCTTCTGTTTTTTTGTTTTTTTCTCTTACCCTAAGGGATTCTTGAGCTATGTGCTCTATTTTATCAACCTGTTCATCCATGGTCATCACTTTGAATTTGGTCATATTTGGGTTAACCCTTCTTTAGATCACTTCCTCCCAGTCTTGGGTGCCTTCGGTAAATATCTCATCTTCAAAGTTATCATGAGAATATGGACAACATGAGGACACTTGCAACACGTGATGGAGTACTAGGAATTTTGGATCATGCTTGCAACAATGGCCTGTGGGGAACCGATACTCAAGTTGACTCAATCCTTATTTATTTACCTGTGTAGTGTCTTTTACCATGTAAAACCTGATATGAAAACCATAGGGTATAAAATCCCTCTTTGTATCCTTTACCAAGGAATAATTATAGATTTGCAGAATGGTATGGTAAAAAAATTCTCTCAATATGAGACGATTCAGGAAATGAATGGAGAGTAGGTGTGGTGTGGCAGTAGCCTCGAACACTCTATTATAATTGCTTGTTTCTTCAAAATACCAATTGCCAACTTTGGAAATCATATTTTTGGGTGTCGCTGAAAGACCAGGGCATTATTTTCTAAATATAATGAAGTGCACTCAGGCTATGAACTCATCACATATCATGGCGTAAAAATTTGTGTACCTATTTTCCCACAAAATGATGAAATAAACATGCATGGGTAACTCGGTAACATGCCATCTTAAATTCATACTTGAAAAAAAATTTCTTGCACATAATCTACATCATGCTTAGGACTAAGTGCAACGTAGGTTGGTGGCGTAGGAGCATGTTTCTTTTATAGTTCATCGGCGAATTCAAATTTTTGAAAGTTGATCAGTGCATGAAGTCATGTTATTGATTACATGGAGCTCTTAATTGTTCTAACAAATCACAGACCTCGTCCTTCACTTAGCTAGAGGTGTCTCCTCAAATTACCCGAGCATTTTTCGCACTCCAACCAAAATAGTATGAATGGTATCGAGGATAACCATGATCATATATCAGCCAGGGTCTTCGGCATCCATGGATAAAGGTTCGATCTAAAAAAAATATTTGGTGTTCTAGCAATCAACTGGTAGTTAATGAGTGCATCGACGTTGACATATTTTATTTGACGTTGTTTCGTTGGTGCCTCTAGGAAAAATTTTCGATGCCAACCCAAACTACCCCATAGTGCTAATGTGGAGGTGTTGACGTGGAAGTATAGATATGACATGGGGGACATCAAAAGATGAGGTGGGTAATAACCAAGTGATACATATCGATTACGCGACAAAAATGTGGCGGTTTATTTGACCACTTGGGTGTGAGAAGCGTTTCTTTTCGGTGTCAATGATTTTCATTTTGACATATGTTACAGTGTCCTTTCTCCCTCTTTGCTGATGCCGATGGTATATCGGCGATCAATGATCAGTTATTTTTGTTTCCTATATCAATGGTTTACCTTCCGTATTTCTCCAATGTTGATGGTACATTGATGATTTTTAGAAAAACATTTCGCAGGCCAGAATCACCGATTGGCATGCCCTTTCTCGCATTTTTCCAATGGAAATGGTACATTGGTGATTGTTTTTAGGAATTATTTTCGCAAACCAGGATCGTCGATCGACACATGGATTTTTATGAAAAAAATATATAAGATGTGTTCAACTTATTCTAATGCCACGTTTACTTAGAGAAAAATGTCAAACTGTTCAACAAACTTCAAACCAAAATGAATGTGATCGATGATAAAACAGAACAAATATAAAAACCCATGTATCCCTACACAACTAAATCCATTCGGAAATGACAAAGTGGTACCCAAAAGATAAATATTATCAAATACTTTTAGGGTGTGTTGAGTGCTCAATAGGACATAGGAATGAATATCATGTTCTCAATCATTTAGCTGCAACAAATCAAGGTGAACGATGTTCTCTTGTTCGATCTCCTGACAAGGTTTTGCTTTCTATTCTTTCTAGTGATGAGGAAATTACTTCTAGTGAGGATGATGAAATAGTGGATACATTGCAAAGAAACATTGTGTCTAGGACTAGGACTAGGACTAGACCTTTTATATCAATCCAAAGCATTCTAGTTATACAAGGTATAGGAAACAATTTCTCACTAAATCAATTTCCACAAGTGATTTGATTTGAAGCGAATGTTTTCAAAAGAATTGTTTGAAAATCATGGACTACATGTATGCCTTGAATAAAAGGAAGACATATTTGTCAATGAATAAGAGCATGCAAAATTCATATTTAATTGGGTGCATGATATCCACCAAGACATGATATGATTATCGCATTGGGAATCTTTTACTTTGCAGAAAGGATTTCAAAAACATTCACTCGATTGGTAATCTTTGTCTATCAAGAATAAAAAAAAGGTTGGAAAAAATCCTTCATTTTATTCAAAGGTATATCATGGAAGAGAGAGTGGGACATTAACAAACACTACACTGTCATGGATGTGTGACTTATTTTCCAAACATGGAGAGTGTATGCCAGATAGAGACACAATACATATTCCAGATAATATCTCAAGGAGGGAAATCTACAACTTGTACAAAGAATATGTTGAAGGTGTTGAAGGAAATGGTAATTTTATTACATATGCATATTTTACAAGAATAAGGAAGAAACAATTCAACAATGTTTGTATTCCTAAGAATTCAAGGATGGGGGTTTGCAGTACATGTGCTACTCTTAAATCAAGAAGAGATAAATTTGAAGGGGTAGAAATAGGTATGTATTTTCTATTTTGTTTTTTTTTAATTAAATAGTTATCAACTATGAAAACAAATTATCAATATTTTCATTTTATGTCGTGCAGATTCCATAGTCAAAGAACTTCAAGAACATCAAAACCAACAATCAAGTGAAAGGTAAAAGTTGTACAAACATCCGAAGAAGTGTTATTATGCTCCAAACAAATATTTAGGTATGATAATTGATGTCATGGACCGGATGAAAACACTTCTACCATGTTATGTTCGTACACCAAAAAAATTGCAAGAAGAGAATTTCATTCAGTTTCACTTGGTTTGGAAATCTTCCTCAATTTCTATATCTACAGTTAGACAACACTAGTTGTGAAAACAAAAATCAAATTGTGTTTGGATATCTAATCATGCTTGTTCAACTGGGAATATTTCAAAAGGTGAAAGTTGGTTTCCTTCTTGTTGGACACACTCATGATCATATTGATCAAATGTTCAATCATTTTTTAGTAACATTGAATAGGAAAATGGTTGGAATCCTACCATCATTAATTGAATGTATTAAGAAATCATACATTCCAGAGCTTGTTTTTCACATATTAGAAGAAAATGTTGACATGAGAAGATTTATTCAAGGATTGCATGGTGAAGAAAAATGTATTGAGCAACTTAATGACATTAGCTTCCAACATCAATTTTGTTTCAAAAAAGTTGATGGGAAAACACTTATATGGGGAAAGCAGTATTCAACTACTGTAGAATGGGGGCCTTCATCAAGTTTAGCATTTTTGAAGTTAATTCCAGATCGTCCAATATTTTCATCAAAGTTATTGTTAACACAATTAATTGTTGAAATCCATAATGTACGAAGGCGTAATAGAGATGTAGATTATTCTAAATGTCTAGAGAAATAAAAAAAGTCCATTAAAGATACTTATGAGTACTTTGATGTTGTTGATTTTGTTTGGTGGGAGTCTTTTTTCAATGGTTAAAGTGACATAATTTCAAGCTTAACAAATGAAGATATGTTTTTGAAGACTCCATTTCGTTGGCCAAAAAATATGTCAAATGAATCTGAAGAAAGAAACATTGTTGAACAACAAGAATCTTAAGGTGATATTGAGTTTACATAAGAAGAGGAAAGAGAAATGAATATTGGTTCTCGAAGATCACGTACACAATGTGAATCCATGGCATGGAAGACCTTTACAGGGGTTCAATGCATGATATTAAGGAGGGTAGCATGATTGCAGCCTTAGCAACCGAAGATCAACATGCTTATACATTTTGGATTGAAAAGGTTATAAAGATTGAAAAAGAAAATGAAGATGTTATAGAAATTGAAGTGAATTGGTATGCAACAGGTACACACCCATTCAATGGTGTGTACAATCCATAGATGGTGGTTGAGAAACATGTCAATAGAAAGAGAAAAATAAAGGTTCAAAATACAACTCGTTGTCACACTAACCTCTTAAAATTAGAGTATGTTGACATACTTGTTTATGACTTCAATTTGACAAAGAGAGGAACTCTTCACTCTAGGACAACAAATATTATCAAGAGGTTGCTTCCACAAGAAATAACTACAAGATGGGAGACTGTTGAACCTAGTCATAAATCTAAAAGTATTTTAACATCTAAAATGTTGGGCATACATGTATACTCATATGGTGCATTCATTGACAATAAAGAAGAGTATGGATCATCTACATCTTCATCCAATCATTTATCTGAAGACAATGTAGACTCTCATGATATTTTAGAATCCATGAGCTAATCTGAATAAGTGTATGAAACATTTTATGCACATTTTTAATCCATATGATGTTTGTATGGTAACTAGAAATGGGCATTTAACTTACATATGATCTTACATGAAGTTATGAATCATTTCTATGTTTTATGAATTATATGTTTTGATTATGGAGAATATAATAAAATTGATTAGCTCATATGTTTTGAATATGGACAATGTAACAATACTTTTAAGAAATAAATTATGTTTCATTCAATGTAACTTGTATTTACTTTTTTTTATTAAAAGTTGAAAAAAAATAAAAAGTGATGTTAAATTTCCAAAGTATAGGCAAATATTTTCATGGAATTATGTATTATATTGTGCTTGGAGTGACAAGCTAAGATTTTAAAAGTAATAATTTAAGGGTTGTTTTTATGATTTTGTTTACAATGGTGATGATTTCTTTTACCACTTTAAAAAAATGTGTCATTTAATACTCCAATTTTAGCATGGGTGCTACTAGTAGCAGTAATTTTCAATTTGATGGTTGATTTTGAGGTTTTGGTTTTAATAGTACCAATTGTTAAGAATAAGATTTCAAATTATCTATAATTTAAACATTTTGAAAAAATATTTTTCTTTAGGTAACATCATTTTTTTATTTAGGTGTTGATTTTAAGGTTTTTTGAGCCACTGTATAGTTTTGAAGGCCATGCTTGAAAAATGTTGTAATTTTGACCCTGTTAGAAAAAATGGTGCTACTTGTAGAAACACTTTTTGATTTGGGGCTTGATTTTCATGTTTTTTCTGCAAAAATATGGGTTTTAAGGGCTAGAGTTCTCGTTTTGAGGTCATAGTTCTTATTAAATTGGTAATTGTGTTTATGATCCGGATTTAGGAGAAGAAAGACCTAATTAACATATTTAATAAAATAAACACAGAGATATGAAGAATAACACAGATATCTAGTGAACAATATCTTCTATTGAATAAATGAAATAGGTTGAAACCATAAAACTGCAGAACCAAAATACTTGCTTGAATGGTGGTAGCTATCTCTGAGAAGAGATGTGGCTTCTACATGCATCTGTATGAGTAGAAATGATTACAATGAGTCTCCATAGGCCTTTTTGATATTACTCATGAATTCCAAAACTATAGACATCCAAAAACCTAACCCTAGGAGGTGAAACACCAAAAATCATGTGGGACCCTATGGGTAAGTTGGTACCTCAACTTACCGGGGTCGTACCATTTTCATACGACCTCCATTTTAGGTGCGTGATAGCCCATTGGAAAGGTCTTTCAGAGAACTATAGATTAAAGAGTAAAAATATAACTTCGTATATAGTTTGACCATGGAGAGCCAAAAAAACATTGTTTAGGGATACAAAACGGCCCTGGAAGTACATCAAGATGTGTTGACATGAAAAAATACAAAATAATCCAGTTGAATTAGGTGAGAGGCCACCAGTATCCATCTGGAAGATGTGTAGGGATTCAGACAACCCTAAAAGTGTAGAACCCACAATTACAAAGAAGTACAGAAGAACGTACTGAACTAAAAATGGACAAGAGGAACCAGTTGAAATAGGTGGGTGCCCACCAATATCCACCTGGATCAATTTGAATCCTAAGTTTCTAAATATCCTAACATTCCCCCTTAAGAAAAAATTGGGATAGTATTGAAGTATTTACAAATGTGAAACAATAAGAGAGGCAAAGAGGCATTAGAGCCTATCCCCCCTTAATGACATCTTCTTAAACTCCTAACATAGATTGAAGTTTGGAAAGATTCTCTTATGTAAGAGATTTTGTGAAAATGTATGCAACTTGATCTTCTATAGGGAATAAGAGAACTTCAATAAATTGATCATGAATGAGATTTTTTATGAAGTGTATGTGTAGCTTGATGTGTTTGTTGCACTAATGTTGAACTGGATATTTGGCAAGCTTGATGGAACTATGATTGTCACATCTGAGGGTGGTTGGATGTTGTTGATGGAATCCAAACTTTGAAAGGATCTGTCAAAGCCACAAGGCTTCTTGACTTGCATTAACCTTTCTTGGTGTTCTTCTAATGTTGAAAAAAGAACAAAAGTTTGTTTTTTATTACAGGCCCAAGTGACAAGTCATGAACAAAGTATGAAAAACATAACCTGGAGTAGAATTTCAATCATCACTGTCATCAACCCCATTTGAATCAGTGAAACCAACCAATAAATGAGTCCCCCCTCAGTTGTAATGTATACTAAACTAAATTGTACCCCAGGCATACCAAAGTATCCTCTTAGTTTCTTTCTAATGGCTTTCACGGGGTGTTTACATATACCGGGAAACAAGACCAACATCAAAGGAAATATCAGGATGGGTATGATTTAGATATAAGAGGCTACCAACTTAATTGATGGTACAAAGTGGCATCAACTTTGGGATAAGTACATCTAGCAACAAATTTGACTCCATACTAGAAGGGAGAATGGGTTGGTTTATAATATTCCATGTGAAAGTGATAAATAATGTCACAAGCATACTTAGATTAGGAAAGAAAAATTCCTTCCTTGGTTTTCAATATTTAAACATCCATCTGATGGACCTCCCATTTATATGAGGTTGCAAGGGCTATAAAAAGGTGGATGGAATTCATTTTGGATATGGGGGAAAATGTTTCATTATAGTTAATGCCTTCAACTTGAGATAACCCTTTATCAACTAACTAGTCTTTTTGTCTTTCAACACTTCCATCTAATGCATACTTAGTTCTATAGACCCATTTACATATGGAAAGTTTTCTTCCTTTCATAAGAGGTACAATATTCCAAGTATCATTCTCCATTAAAGAGTGATACTCTTCATTCATTGTTGTATTCCAATTTGGATGAACTAAAGCTTATGTAAATGTCCCTGGATCACGATTCCATAAAAATTGAGCTAAAAGTAAATAGCCTCATTGGATCTATGTATGTGTTCGATGCTAATTTGAAGGATCACTGACAAGATCACCGGTTGCTTCTTGAGTTGAACATACCCATTGGGGAGGAAATGGTACTAGTGCAGGTTCATGTTCAATGGAATTATATGGAAGAAGGTGAGTAGGAGGAGGTGCATTTTCATCCTCACTATTATCATCTGAAGAAGAAGAAACCATAATAGGAACAAAAGATGGCACAAACACTGAAGATGGCTCACAGGCCAAATAAGGCACAAGCATTGAATTAGGATTGCAAGATAATAGTTTTTCATCAAATTTAACATATCTTCTAAAAATAATTTCAATACAATGAGGTTGAAGAAGTATGTAACCTTTGACATCTTTAGAATATCCAACAAAAATACACTTCTCACTTTTAGGCTGTAAAGATTTACTTTTCACATAAGGAATTTGAGCCCATGCTACATTGAGAAATACATAGAAGTGACTTACATCTAGCTTATTTTTATTCCATGTTTCTTTCGGTGTTATATTTTTAAGAGCATTTGTGGGACTTTGATTTACTATGTAATTTTCAAAATTGATGGCTTCTGCTCAATAGTGGAGAATCAATCCCTTAGATTGGATCATACAATTGACCATTTATTTTAATGTGCATTTTTTTCTCTCAACAAAACCATTTGTGTATGGTGTATATGGAACAATATGTTGCATCTGAATTTCCCATGCAATGCAGTAACTTATAAATTTATTGTTCACATATTTTCCTCCTTTATCTGTTCTTAACCTTTGAAGTTGATGTATATATTTTTTTTCTACAAGGACCTTATAGGCCAAAAAATTGTCAAAAACTTCACTCTTAAGTTTTAATATGTAAACCCATGTGTGTCTGGATAAATCATTAATGAAAGTTAAGAAATACTTGAACCTAGAGAAAGAAGGAGAAGAACGTCGACCACACAAATTATTGTGAACAAGTTGCAAAGGGTCCGAGGCATGCCATGAGGCACGTTTGTCAAAACTGTCTTGATGATGTTTGTTGAGAGAAAAACCAGGAAAAAAATCATCTCTGCAAGAAATGAGAGGAAGACCAATCACTATATATTGATTACATAGTTGCTGCAATGAGGGATAGTTTAGATTACCAAACTATTCATGCCAAAGTTGTTGGAATATTTAGCAATACTGAGAGGGGTGGGTGAATCAATACTGGGCATATTTTAACAATTGGTTTCACTTTTACCACTTTAAATAATCACCATAGAGCTAATCATAAGTAATGCAGAGAATTTCATATCAACAAATATCAACAGAAAGGCACAATACACATATATTTTACATGGAAAACCAATAAGGGAAAAAACCACAGACAATTTTTCTTATAATAATCAAGAGTTACATTATTTACATGCTTCAACTTGTGAGGGAAACCAATCCCTGTAGTAAGAACCCACTTATAATTTTTCAACCACCAAATTGACATGCACCAACTTGTTGATTTATTAAGGACACAAATCCTCACTGTAAGCACCAACTTACAGTCTGTAGACACCAATATTCCAAGCACCAACCTGTTAATATGTTTAATATAGAAATATTCACTGTAAGAACCTACTTACAGTCTGTAGACACCATTATTCCAGGCACCAACCTGTTAAGAAATATGAGGACAACAAGCCTCTGCCTTGCACCACCCTTCCACCCTAAAAACAATATGCTTCCAATTAACTTGTCTTGCACCACCCAACCTCCCTGACATGTTCCTTTTTCATTCTTACTACTACTCTTCTCACCTTCAATTACGCGAACTTCATAAACTTCCTTACATAACTTTTGCTCATGGACATATCAAAATCTTTCAAAGCATACATATTTATACAAAAGTATTT
Organism: Picea engelmannii; assembly: GCA_009831015.1. Lineage (NCBI taxonomy): Eukaryota > Viridiplantae > Streptophyta > Pinopsida > Pinales > Pinaceae > Picea > Picea engelmannii. Next base: position 564,564 of record ML779855.1, read on the forward strand.
ACCTAACGATTTGTCCACATATCCAAAGAAAATGGGCTTGGTTCTATATCTCCATAAAACTAGACTCCAATGGTATATCCAAACCCCTTCCTTTCCATGTTTGATTTGTTCAAAGAATGATCTTGACGTATAACTGCCATTGGATCTATTTCAGGATTCAACCTCATCCATCAATTTACTTCATTTCCCATCAAGACACACCATGCAACCATGATGTACAAAATTCATTTGATCTTCTCTTGATTAAATCCTAGTCATCGATCTATTCCTTTGGGACCACGGGTCTTCAATTCACAGTCACCATCCGATCAAATCTTAGATTGATCTTTACCATAGATCTGTCCTTTACCAATACTTAGACAAATTTCTTGAAGACTTACTACGGGTTCCCAGGTCTAAGACACATCTCTTCACACCTCCTTGAACTCCAAATTACACCCCCAAGTTTTTCCGCACACATTTTTCACCCACACTTAGACACATTTTAAAACATTTAATTGTGGGTTTTCTAGACCGTCTGATCTATGACACATGGCAATTTTTTGGGCCGTCGAATCTATGAAATGTGGCTACCTCTTGGGCCATTCGATCTCTCATTGTTGGTACTTATTCATTTCTTCATACTTAGCCAATTCTTCAAGATCTTATCACAGTTCCACATGTTTTCTCTTATTCTTCTAATATTCCCAATATTCCACCATGCTCACTATCTTCACAAAGTCGCAACACTTAGTCATTTTTATAGACTTCTCCATCCATCCAATTCTTGGTACTTAGTTGTTTTTCCAACTTTTCATTGCTGGTATGCGGGGTCACAGGTGTTATCACTCCAAAAGTCACCATAGAATGTAATCAGGTGAGCTTGGTAACATCAAAAGATTTGTAAATGTAAATGAGTTTTTTAAAAGGTCGAATGGACAAGACTCAAAATAATAAGGTTTTAACTCAGAAATCTGGGCTAGCATGGACAAGAAAATGAGGTCTTGATTAGCTTCAGTCAGTGGATAGGATTAAAAGTGAATAGGAGGAAGACTTAGTGAGGGAGGTGTAAAGGTCTGCTATTAACATCAGGTACTCAAGCATCCCAAGGAAGAAAAACCCAAACACAAGATCCTCTTGAATTCAGAGTTTAAAGAAAACTGAAGAACATCACAACAGTATTATAATCAAACATTCATCATAACACAACTATAACAAACTCATGTGGATCCTCCAATCATGAACACTTCAACATAAGAGGTAACACGATGATATAAAGAGAAATTGGCTTCTACTAATAAAAAATTCTCAGGTCCAGTACATAACCAGAGAACAGTTTATTAAGTCAAAGAAAATTACAATTCGGGAGCCTCATCTCAACAATTCAAACCCTTCCTGGATAATTTCATTTATATATTTATAAAAAAAAGGGAGGCAACAACTGGGGGTGCGAGTTGGCCCTTCCTCCCATCGGATCCCCTTCCTCCCATCGGATCCTCCAACAACAGTTATTAATTGAACACCTATGCTAGTAGCTATTAACAAACTACTATAAAAAAGGAAACATGCTGGAAATCGATCCAACAATACTTAAATGGCACTTCCTCCCTTGATGCGCATCCTCTTGCATGCCAAGTGTCATGTAGAGGTTGTAAGCTTTCATCATGTTGCTAGCTATTATATCAACCATTTTCCACATCATCATCCACTAACAAGAATGATAAGTCAAACTCCTTGAATCCAGGCACTGGTTGGTAGCATCATTTGGTAGCGCTCTGAGTAGTGCACTTTGTAGCGCCTTCACCAAATTTCATGTGAAACTATAGCACAACCTCAAAAATAGGCAAGTAGAAAAGGTAGCGTCAAGACTTCGTGTCTTCTGTGCAAGATTCAGTCTCTTCCAAAATTTTGGTAGCAAATTTTGGTAGCGCTTTCCTATCATTACACTGCTCAGGAGATTTGGTAGCACACTGTGGAATCCACAACGCCCAGGAGATTTGGTAGCGCACTGTGAAATTTACAGCGCCCAAGAGAGTTGGTAGCACCCAGGAGATTTGGTAGCGCACTGTGAAATTCGTAGCGCACTCCCCTCTGCACATCCATGCATGAAAACTGTGGAACGGGTGAGAAATTGGGAACACCATCATATATATTGTGGCTGCATTTATTTCTTCAACACCTGAACAATCATTTGGCACCTGACATCTTGTATTGGGAGTGTGTTGGTTTATGTGTTGAATATGGTCTTTGGCATATGGATTAGCTCGATATGTAGTGTGACTTAGGATAGATTAGTCTCACTTAAACATAAACCACCTCTTTTGATAATAAGAGATTTAAAAATATAAAAAAAAAATGTATATTTTTTTATATTTGAAAATCCACAAAGCATAGATTTGGGCTTACCAATTTATTTGTATTTTTGTATTGCAGGTCAAGAGGGAAAAACCAAAGGATTTATGGGAAAAAGTGATCAACGAGAGCTTGATGAATAATCTGAAGGTTAAGGACACTAGCCAAAATACTTAAGAAAACAATAAATCAAGTAGAGAGTGATGAAAAAAATCTCAAAAATACCAGTGCATTTTGATTGCTAACAACAGGTTCACTCTCATTTCTTTACCTATCTCTGTTGCTCTTTGATTTCTCAACACTTAGTCATTTTTCTATCTTTTCACCACGAGTTCATGGGTCCATGGGTTCATGCTCACTTCTTTACATACCTATGATTCTCCATTGCTTCGTGATATCTCAACACTTAGTCATTTTTCGAGATTTCCTCGAGGGTCGTGGGACTATAGAATTTCCTTGATTCTTGTGGCTTTGTCCGTCCAACCAATTAAATATTCATACTTAGCCATTTTGTTATGACCCAACACCTTAAAAATGATCAGAAATCAATAAATTTCAGTCCACTTCGAGGGGGAAACCTCCTTTACAATATATAAAATTCAAAACAAAATATGAGATGAGACAAGATGATCCTAATACTAGATATCCTTGATATATATAGGATACAAAGGGTTACAATTATAATAAAATGGTGCAAAGAAGAGTTCTAGACGACCTACTAGAAATGTAATAATTCAATATCTAGGGCATAATAAGGGGTTTTATACATATCATGGGGATTTATCTAGGGCTTAACATGCCCATCCCCTTCAAACAAGTGTTGTCCTCAACACTTTTCTAACCACAAATGCTTCTACATGAAGAACTCATCTTCCCATGTCACCTCTTCCACTAGCAGGTTCTTCCATTTGACGATATACTCTATAATTGCTCGATTTCTCAGCTGCTTAAATATTGTTTCAAGGATTGTTTATGGCTCTAGTATGATTTTTCCTTCTTCATTGAGATTTGGTAAAAAAATTTGGATCATGATCTTTTTTCCTATGACCTTGTTTAAGCAAGAAACATGGAATACTTGATGTACATGTAAAGATGGAGGCAAATCCAATTTGTAATCCATACTTCCAATCCTTTGCAAAACCTTATAGGGGCCATAATATTTGGGTGTTAGTTTATTGTCCTTATTTTGTTTCTTGAGGGACATTTGTTTGTATGGTTGTAGCCTTATAAATACCCAATCCCCCACCTCAAATTCCCTTCCCCTGCGATGTTGATTTTCTTGTTGTTTGATCCTATTTTGTGCCATAACCAAGTTGTCCTTCAACAGTTTTACGACCTCTTGTTGGTTCCCTATGTGGTCCTTCACTACTTGAACTTTTGTATTCCCTTTCAAGGGTGATGTGATGGATGGAGGATGATATCCATAAAGTGCCAGAAATGTGGATATTTTTTACTAAGTATGGAAGGATGTGTTGTACCACCATTCAGCTAAGGGAAACCATTTGACCCATTGTGTCGGTTTATCAGATGCAAAGCAGCAAAGATATCCTTCTAGAAATTTATTCACAATCTCATTTTTCCCATCAGATTGAGGGTGGTAAGATGAACTATGAGCCAATTGAGTACCAAAACAAGAAAATAATTTAGTCCAAAAATTTCCCGTGAAAATTGGGTCTCTTTCACTTACAATAATATTGGGGACTCCATGTAGTTTTTGAATCGTTTCCATGAATGTTGATGCTATTGTGCTTTCTTTAAAAGGATGAGAAAGAGAGAAAAAATAGGCATACTTTGTTAGTTGATACACTACTACCATGATGACGATCTTTCCTTCTGATTTTGGTAAATCTGTAATAAAATCCACGGAAAATTCTTCCAAGCATTGGCTTCATATAGCTAATGGTTGTAGGAGACATGGAGTCTTGATTTTCTCTCCCTTATTTTGTTCACAGACTAGAAATTCTGACACAAACTTTCGAACATCATTTTTAAGACTTTCCTAGAAAAATGTAACATCCCACTCTTGTGTGCACTGAATGAACTTATTCTTTGAGGACACTTTATTGCAAGTGATCCGTATTATTGTGCTATTGGTCATTTGATTATGATTATGAGGCATTATGGATTTGTTATTTTGTGTGTTTACATAGACAAGTGCTATTGACTGGGTTCTCCTGAGTGTGCTAGACCTTGGACCTCGAGGATGCAGAGGCATCGATGAAACCCCTTGGACTCTGGATCGAGTCAGGGAGTGGACTATTGGGTTTTGATTATTGTTGATATGACATATGCACATCTGATTAGATGTTATGATGATTGAGTTTATTTCTGACATGATTCGTTGATGATGCAGGCTGACGATAGCTTTCCGAACAGACTCACACGTGGAGTAGAGGGGTCATGCACGACAACCATAGATGTTTAGGGAGAGGTGTGGACAATAGCCCTGCCATAGCCTACTAGAACTCTCGTCGTGGCTCAAACTATAGGTTAACAATTACCTAGTTCGAGGATACCCACGATGTCGTGAGGGCAGACTGCGACAGTCGCTCATGATGATTCTAAGGGGTGCACAATAAGGAAGGGGGCTTATTAATTAGAGGCCCTTAGTCTCCCACAAGATCACATGGCGGAGTATTGAATCCAGGGATTTTTGAATATGGTATCGTCATCTTGCGTCTTGTCGATCTGTTGCTTGGGGGGTGTGGGTGTAGTCTTCTTGTCATTTATTTCAGCTCCTAGCACATTGGATTTATCTTGAGTCCTTGGTCCAGTTAGGTTGTTTTTCCATGGTTTTTGTCACACCTATCAATAGGTGACCACATGATTCTTGAGGAGGGGATCATTGCGCGCCCTAGCGGATAAAGGCGAATGATAACTTGGCCAGAATCTGCGCTACCTATTGTGGGCATTGTTCGTTGTAGTTGTTGTTGGTTCTTGGGATGTAACGCCTTCATGCATTGGGTTTCGTGCCATCGAGGTTCTAGTTACTGGTTATCGAGGTTGTTGTGTTGAGATGGTGGATTTTTTCCTTTAGCTTGTAGGAGTTTTCATGTTTGTGTCGAGCAGTTAGTCATTTCTATCTGTTGATTTAAGCATGTTTCGCCTAGTTGATTTTGTGCTAGTGCGTGGAGTTGTAGTTGTCTGTTGCCTGATCTGCATGCTTTTGTTCTTCATTAGGTGGTGGGGTTCAATTGTTTTTCATAGTTTCCTTCCTGCCTAAAACTAAAAAAAAATGCACTTTTTTCTTTGCTTGTAGTCATAATAGTGGTATCAAAGAGGGTTCAACCCATGACTTGGGAACACTTCGGCTTTCCTTGATATGATATTCTATTATAATTTTTCTAATTAATTTGACTTGTATTCATGCAAGTAATCATGGTTAGAGGGTGTCGTGGAGGCAAAAGACGGGGTTTTAGGGGAGGAGGTGCGACGCCTCCAGTAGCATCCACACTTGAGGGGTCTAACCCCCAGGGAGACGAACATGTTGTCGGGCAGGAGGAGATAGTGGTGGGTGATGTGGTTGGGCTGATGAGGTATTTTCAGAGGATGTATGAGGCACTGATCATCCGTTTGGACAGAGATGAGGCTAGGGCATCGGCACCCCCTAAGGGTCCACCGCGCGCTCCGGTTGGTACTGGTAGCATTCACCGTGAACTCGAGAAGGTCAAATTTCCCGAGTTATTTGGTGCCCCAGAAGGTGTAGCTACCGAGGCATGGTTGGATAATATGGTGATCTTCTTTACACTTCATGACTATACCTCCAACATGAAGATCCGTATGGTGGTATTTCAACTAAAGGGGAGCGCTCTTCTATGGTGGAAGACGCTCCTGCCACAATTGAACATGGTCGTCGAAGACGTGTTGTGGGAATTGTTCTAGGAATGGTTCTGATAGAGGTACCTATCAGAGGAATTCATTGAGCGTCAGCTCAATGAGTTCAACGCCTTACAACAAGGTGATCGTACGGTGCCCATGTACGAGGCCCATTTTATGGATTTGCTTCGGTATGCTCCACACCTTAATACTAAAAAACTTAAGGTCAATAGGTTCTTGTGTGGCCTTAATGTCAACATACATGAAAAGGTTAGGATTTTGATGCCTCGGACCTTGCATGATGCCATCCACAAGGCCCTCATAGAAAAGGAGGAGCTTCTTAGTGGGGGTCAGAGTAGGACTCCAGTGAGACCAAAAGGGGAGGTGTCATCTAGTGCGCATCAGCATTAGACACCAGCAAGACATACGCCAGGATATCATGGCTTCCAGAGAGGATCCAATTTCACTACACCTCGGTGACCAACACCTCAGCACTTGACTCCTTACTGGGGACAACAGCATCAACAACAACGTCGACTGCAGCCACAACATTTTAGGCTTGTTCAACAGAACAGACCAGGATTCTAGGCTGGTGGGTCGTCGGCTTCTACTTCAGGTACCTGGAGTACTGGACCGAAGAAGGGGTGTTGGACATGTGGGGAGCCACACTACTAGTGTGACTGCCCAGTGGAGAGGACTAGAGCATATATATCAGTCGGACCCACTATCGTGGGAGATTTGGGCAAGGCCCATCGGATTCATGTAGCGGTGAATAACTGCCAGGAAAAGCACCAGTATACTGTGCTCGAGACGTCATGTACCGTCGCTGACCAGATGCGTAGTATTTTGATAGATCCCGGTGCTACCGAGAGTTTTATTTCTGGTGCAGTGCTAAAAAGGATTAAGGTAAAGGCAGTCCAATAGAATGAGTTTATCTTTGTAGAGATGGCTTCGGGAGCGAAACAGAAGGTTGGAGGGAAGGTTACGAGTGGTACCCTTAACCTGGGAGAGTTTGTCACCAGGGCCAACCTGTACGTCACGATCTTAGGAAATTATGATGTCATGATTGGTATGGACTGGTTGGAATCGCATGAGGCGATACTCAACTATAGGATGAAACGGTTGAGCTTGGTCGATGATGAGGGACAAAGAAGTGTGATTGTAGGTCAGAACCAGGGATTTTCCCTTAGGGTCATCTCTTCCTTGCAGTTATGGAAGAGCATGCACAAGGGGTGTAAGCTTTATGCGATCCTTGCATTAAACAAAAAGGGAGTAGCAGAAGGTCTAGAACACCTTCTTGTTGTGAGATAATTTGCGAACGTCTTCCCGTAGGACTTACCTGGGATACCACCAAAGAGGGAATTGAATTTTACCATAGACCTAAAACTAGGGACTGAACCGATAGCAAGAACGCCTTATTGAATTTCGACCCCGGAATTACAGGATTTGAGAATGCAACTTAAGGAGTTGTTAGACCTGGGACTGATACGTCCTAGTGTGTCATCGTGGGGTGCGCCTATTTTCATATGAAAGAAGGATGGTTCATGGATAATCTGCATTGACTACCATCAATTGAACAAGGCAACAATCAAGAATCAGTATCTGTTGCCGAGGATTGATGATCTATTTGATTAGATGAAGGGTGCGACAATGTTTTCAAAGATCGACTTGATATTAGGGTATCAACAGTTACGGATCAAGGAGGATGACGTCCCTAATACTACCTTTGAGATGAGGTTCAGACATTACGATTTTACTGTTTTACCATTTGGACTGACAAATGCCCCAGGGGTATTTATGAGTTTGATGAACAGAGTGTTCTGTGAGTACTTGGACAAGTTCGTCCAAGTGTTCATTGACGATATTTTGATTTACTCTCAAATGATGGAGGATCATGACGAGCACTTTCGCTTGGTACTACAGTGTCTGCGAGAGAACAAATTGTATGGGAAACTGTCTAAATGCTTATTTTACCAATCGAAGATTCACTACTTAGGTCATGACTCATGTCATCTCCGACGAAGGTATCACCGTGGATCCAACAATGGTCGAGGCTATTAGGGAATGGCCTGCGCCGATGAATATGTCAGAAGTGCGTAGCTTCATGAGTTTAGCAGGATACTATCGACGGTTCGTCGAGGGATTTTAGAAGATAGCAAATCCGATCACAGAATTGCAGAAGAAGAAAGGGAAATTTGTTTTGACCGATAAATGCACAGAAGCATTTCGGAGGCTCAAGGAGATTTTGACAATGACATCGATACTAAAGGTCCCTGGCATGGATGCAGACTTCTTGGTATGAACTGACGCATCCAAGGAAGGTTTAGGCAGAGTCTTGATGCAATATGGTCGAGTGATTACTTACATCTCGGGGAAATTGAGAAGGCATGAGGAGAACTATGCGATGCACGATTTGGAGTTGTTAGCCATTGTTTATGCCTTGAGAGTGTGGAGACACTACCTTATTGGATAATCTTTTGAACTAAAATGGACCACTGTGGACTAGAACACATCTTTACGCAAAGCGACCTGAACGTGCGGCAACAACGTTGGTTGGAATTGCTTAGTGATTACGATTTCGAGATTACTTACATAAAGGGAATAGTGAACCGAGTGGTGGATGCATTGAGTTGGAGACCACGCATCTTTTCAGTGTTTCCTCTTCAGACAAATCTACGTGAAAATATCCTAACCTTACAGTGCAAGGATGAATGGTACAAAGAGGTCAAGGATTTTATCGGACAAAACACAACGATGGTACCAAGATTTGAAGGATTTACGTTTGACGATGATGGATTATTGAGATTTAAAAATGGAATTTACCTACCATTGAATGACGAGTTGAGGAGTTTGATCCTAAACGAGGATCACAAAGTAGTGTACATGGCTCACCCGACAGTCATGAAGATGAGGGCGGACCTTAAACCCTTATTCTTCTGAAAAGGAATGAAGGCAAACATAGTCAACTACGTGGCCAGATGTCTAGAATGTCAGCAGGTAAAGGCTGAACATAGACATCCAGTAGGATTTCTACAACAACACGCTATTCCAAAATCGAAATGGGAGGTTATTTGGATGGATTTCATTTTTGGATTGCCACTGACAGCAAGAAGACACAACTCGATTTATGTGGTAGTCGACACTCTAACGAAGAGTGCTCATTTTATTCCTGTGTGTATGATGTATCAAGCACTAGAAATAGATAGAGTTTTAATCAGTGAGATTGTGAGGATGCATGGTGTGCCTAAGAGGATTATATCTGATCGAGGATCGGTGTTTACCAGATGATTTTGGACTAGTTTCCAAGAGGCCTTGGGAACCCAACTTAAATTTAGTACTGTGTATCACTTGGAGACTGATGGGCAGACTGAACGAACAAACCAAATCTTGGAGGACATGTTGCGCATGTATGTGATGGACCAAAAGAAGCATTGGGAATAATTCTTACCACTGGTAGAATTCACATATAACAATAGTTACCAAAGCACCATTATGATGGCACCTTTCGAGTTTCTTTACGGGTGATTATGTCAGACGCCTCGGAGTTGGGATCGGCTTGAGGATAGGGTCCTGATGGGACTAGAAGCGATCCAAGAAATGGAAGATCAAATGAAAACAATAAGACAAAGTATCAAAGAAGCGCAGGATTGATAGAAGAGTTATGTTGATGCGCGTCATGTCGACCGCAGTTACGAAGTTGGTGATCGAGTCTTCTTGTGGGTAAAAACGCATAAGATTTTGATCAAGTTTGGAAAGGGAGATAAACTCTCTTCTAGGTTCGTGGGACCTTTCGAGATTGTGGAGAAGAAGGGGCCCGTGGCTTATCGATTAGCCTTGCCTGATTCTTCGAGGCGTATGCACGACGTTTCTCACGTATCTATTTTGAGACATTATATTAGTGATCCTACACATGTTATTGACATGATTTCCTTGAAAGTATCGGACAAGGGGGCGCTCACGGCTGAGCCGATCTGCATCCTGGATCATTGCATTCAATAGCTACGACATCGAATAGTATATCAAGTTAAGGTCCAGTGGGACAACCATAGTCTGCACTCAGTGACCTGGGAGGATGCATATGAGACGCACCAACAGTTTCCATTTTTTTTTTATAGATAGACTTATGATACTGTGATATACATTGTTTCAGCACTTATATACTGTGAAACTTCGGGACAAAGTTTAGACCAAGAGGGGGTGTATGTAACATCCCTCTCTTGTGCGCACTGAGAGAACTTATTATTTGAGGACACTTTCTTGCAAGTGATCAAGATTGTTATATTATTGGTCGTTTCATTATGATTATGAGGCATTATGGATATGTTATTTTGTGTGTTTACATAGAAAGGTGTTATTGACTGGGTTCTCCTGAGTGTGCAGGACTTTGGACCTCAAGGATGAAAATGCATCGATGAAACCCCTTGGACTCCAGATCGAGTCAGGGAGTGGACTATTGGGTTTTGATTGTTGTTGATATGACATATGCACATCTGATTAGATGTCATGATGATTGATTTTATTTCTGACATGATTCATTGATGATGCAAGCTGATGATAACTTGCCAACCATACCCACTTGTGGAGTAGAGGGGTCACACATGACAACCAGAGATATTGAGGGAGAGGTGTGGACATCAGCCCTGCCACAAGCTACTAGTACTCCCGCTGTGGATCGAACTGTAGGTTAACAATTACCTAGTTCAAGAAGACCCATGATGTCGTGAGGGTAGACTGCAACCGCTTCTCATGATGATTCTAAGGGGTTTGCAATAAGGCAGGGGCCTTATTCCTTAGAGGCCCTTAGTCTCCCACAAGATCACCCGACGGAGTATTGAATCCAGGGGTTTTTTATGTCTACCAAGTCATTCAAGAGGCAAGTGGCAACCTTGGAGGACGTAGTGCGTCCTGAAGGGCACGCCACGCAAGGGAAACAAAATGAGGGGAGTGGCACCCTTGGAGAACCTAGTGCATCCTGAAAGGCATGTCACGTTGTTAACTAATAAGTGAATAAATCTAGATGGCCTTAGAACGAAATATGTGATAAGAAAGATTTAAAAACAATTTCCCTAATAAAAATGTTGCCCAGCCTAGGAAATTAAAATCTAGGTCGAAGTGATACTTAAGGTAAAAAAATAATATATTCATATTTAAACATGGGACGAGAAGGGGGTAAGAAATTCAATTAATTTATTAAAATCAAATTACTTTGGGGGATTAAATTTTAAAAAGGAAATGATTGTTTTGTTACATATGCTAATTTAAAATTTATTAATTAAAAAGAATAAGGGGTAAAAGGTAATTTTTCTACACTTGCTAATTTGAGTTTTAGATAAAAAGGGAAAAGAGGGAAACTTAAAAGAATTTGGAAACTAAGGGAAAAAGGGGAAACACAAAGAAAAAGGGAAACCTAAGGAAAAAGAAGAAGAAGAATGACTAAGTTAGTAAGGAATCTTTCTTTTAAGAACTTTCTAAATACGAACTCAACTAGGAATTTAGTAAGGGCGTAAGTCATTAAAATGTGTAAGGGAATATGGGGACACCTAAGAGCAATTTTAGGAATGCTTTTAGGTGGGAGAGGGAAATAGGATTAATTAAATAAATAATGAATTTAATTTCTGGTGCAACTAGGGGGATGGGTGACATGTGTACGGGGGAAGTTTTTTTGAATTAAATTAATGAAAAATAAATTAAATGGGAATTTGGGAAAGAAATCACTTAGAAACTCTATAAAAATGATGGAGGAGGAGGAGTATTGATCTATTCTTCATGTGTAACGTTTCGCTGCATAATTTTTGACTTGATTGACTTATCTTGTGGGAGTTGGGATACCCAGCTTGGGTAACGAGTGGAAGCTCGACCTTTCGAGGTGAGATGGTTGCTAGTTGTTCTTTGGTTTAGAGTGTGTGGCCACTTTTCAGATCAAGGGTCTAAGGGGGAAGAAGAGTACCCCTAGCATTGGCTGGGAGGTACAGGTGAAGTCACATCGGTCGGCAAGCGGGAACTGGATGGAGCGCGTCGGACAACGACTCGAAGTTGTCACCTTGGGATACGGTATGCATGCTTTTATTTTGAATGGTAGAATAATATTGATCTTGCGCTTCCATTATTGCACTTCTATTGTATAAAAAAATGTGTTTTCTCAACATTTTTAATCAAGAACTTAAAGTCATCATAGCTTTATGCTCCCTGCATTGGATTGATTCCCTTGGCAACTGATCCATGATTGCTATGATTGTCCTATTTGTTTTAATGATTATTATGAAGAGATTGTGCTTTATATTTTGTCCTCATCCTTAGATCATCATTCCACTCATGAGCAGTTGTTCAGGAGCCGGATCGACGATCGTCACTTTAGTGTTAATAGACCTATAGATCCTAATGCCCTACTCTTCTATGCGTGGATGATGAGAGAATGATAATTTTTCCTAGTTGTCTACCCCTGTTGATTGTTCATGTTTGAATGATTGTCTTGCGCCTTGTTGTGATTGATTACCTCTGCGATTGTTTATGTTTTCTCTCAGTGAACCGCTTATTATCTTCTGCGTTTTCACCCTTACTTACCCACCATTCAACCCACTCTTCTTGGAATATTACGCCCAACGATTTGTATTCATTGTTGGCACAATAGCTCCATCATTACTCTGCATTTTATTATGTCAGATGGCAAGGACCCTTTGTTTTTTAATACCTTCAACCACGAAATTTCTCCCTCTGCAATTCATTATATTCTGATGACGAATTTTTCCTTGTGTTTTAATACCTTCCACCACGAAATTTCTCCCTCTGCAATTCATTGTATTCTGATGACGAATTTCCTTGCGTTTTAATACCTTCCACCATGAAATTTCTCCCTCTGCAATTCATTGTATTCTGATGATGAATTTCCTTGCATTTTGATACCTTCCACCACAAAATTTCTCCCTCTTCAATTCATTGTTTTCTGATGACGAATTTCCTTGCGTTTTAATACCTTACACCACAAAAATTTTCCCTCTGCAATTCATTGTATTCTGATGACGAATTTCCTTGCGTTTTAATACCTTCCACCATGAAATTTCTCCCTCTATATTTCATTGTATTCTGATGGCAAAATTACCTTTCATTTAATAAATTCAACCATGAATTTCCTCAGTAACTCATTACTTTTTAATGGTGAATTTTACCCTGTGAATTTACCCTTGGTTTATACATTTATAGAATGCTAATTTACCCTTATTCAAATAGTGTTTTCTTTTATATATTATGACGGAGTTAGAATCTTCATGACAATATTTTTAATACTTTTCCTAGGAATTTAAATCTGTGTTTTTAATGCCTTTCCTGGAAATTTAAGTCTGTGTTTTTAATGCATTTCCTGGCAAAGTAACTCTGTGTTTTTAATACCTTTCCTGGAAATTTAAGTCTGCATTTTTAATGCATTTTCCGACGAAGTAACTCTGTGTTTTTAATGCATTTCCTGGCGAAGTAACTATGTGTTTTTAATACCTTTCCTGGCAATTTAAGTCTTCATTTTTAATGCATTTCCTGGCGAAGTAACTATGCATTTTTAATACATTTCTTGGCAATTTAAGTCTTCTTTTTTAATGCATTTCCTGGCGAAGTATCTCTGTGTTTTCAATACATTTCCTGGCAATTTAAGTCTACGTTTTTAATACATTTCCTGGCAAATTTACTGTGTGGTTTTTTTAATACGTCTGGTCTGCAATTAACTCTGTGATTATCACCTTTTTATGGAGAATCTTACTCTGTGAGTTAATACATATCGACTGACATATTTCTATGCTTTATACAACGAATTCATTAATTAAATACAAGAACATCTTTGTGAAAGTTAAGAATATTATGTCAAAACTCTTTATTAGATTATTCTCAATCTATTTCCTTATGTGTAATTTGTCGACCGAATAATATATGGTGCTTTAATAAGGTTTCAAATTTAATAGGATTACAAATGAATAACATCTGGAATTTAAAGATATGATTTGATTGGTTACTTGGTTTTTCACAACAAAAGAAATCTTCTTCTACTCTAATCTCCATTGATTTATCATCATGATGTTAAGATGGATATTTTGCATGATTTTACTGTGGGGTTCATGGACAATGAATGTATATTCCCATTGTGATTTAGCCAGTGACTTCATACTTGAATGGAAACGACTATCAATAGACAACCATATCAATTGATACCTACAATAATGGACAACCTTATCATTTAAATGTTCAATGGACAACCATATCTTTGTTGGACAGTCACCTAATTAAAGATAGCATTTTCATATGATCAATGGACAATGTTGATATGTCTGCAATTTGATAGGTATTAATGGATAGTGATTCGGTTATGTACTTATGGACAACGTTTGTTTTATGACATGATTAGGGATAGCATTGTGTTTTGAATTGTAGTTACCACCGTAGATATTAATGGACCGAAATAATTTTATGGAACATCATTACCTTTGTTAGAATTAATAGTTCACATTTTGTCACTTTATGGTCACATTTATGTTAAGAGTAACCTTATAGTGGTTCACGCCTTCACACTCAAACTTCATGCTTAACAAATAATGGTTTTGGTTGTCGCCGACTTGTTGAATAGTTCGCACAATTTAAATCAAGTAATGTCACCTTGCATCATGTCGACTCATTGCTTGGGTGTGTGGGTATCGTCATCTTGCATCTTGTCGATCTAGTGCTTGGGGGGTGTGGGTGTAGTCTTCTTCTCAGTTATTTCGGCTCCTAGCACGTTGGATTTATCTTGAGTCATTGGTCCAATTAGGTTATTGTGCCACAGTTGTTGTCGCGCCTATCACCGAGCGACCGCATGATTCCTGAGGAAGGGATCATTGCGCGTCCTAACGGATAGAGGTGAATGATAACTTGGCCAGAGTCTGCACTACCCGTTGCGGGCATTGTTCTTTGTATTTGTTGTTGGTGCTTGGGATGTAATGCCTTCATGCGTTGGGTTGTGCTCCATTGAGTTTCTAGTTACTAGCCCTCGAGGTCATTGTGTCGAGATGGTGGATGTTTTCCTTTAGCTTGTAGGCATTGTCATGTTTGTGTTGGGTGGGTAGTACTTTCTATCTATTGATTTACGCATGTTTCGCCTATTTGTTTTTGTGCTAGTGCATGGAGTCATAGTTGTCTGTTGTCTGATCTGCGTGCTTGTGTTCATTGTCAGGTGGTGGGTTTCAACTGTTTGTCACCATTTCTTTAATGCCTAAAAAAAACAAAAAATTGCAGTTTCTGCTTCGTTTGTAGTTGTAAAAAAATTTGCACTTACGATAATCTTGGGGACTCCATGTAGTTTTTGAATTATTTCTATGAATGTTGATGCTACTATGCTTTCTTTAAAAGGATGAGAAAGAGAGAAAAAAATGGGCATACTTTGTTAGTCTATCCACTACTACCATGATGATGGTCTTTCTTTCTGATTTTGGTAAACCTGTAATAAAATCCATGGAAAATTCTTCCCAGCATTGGCTTGGTATAGCTAATGGTTGTAGGAGACCTGGAGTCTTGATTTTCTCTCCCTTATTTTGTTCACAGATCAAAAATTCCAACATAAAATTTTGAACATCATTTTTAAGACCTTAGAAAAAATCCTTCTTGACCCCGTGGTATCCTTTCAAGAATATTGAATGTCCCCCTATAGGAGAAGTGTGGAATTATAGAAGGATTTTTTGTTTGAGTTGGGAATTATTGCATAAGTATAGGTGATCATGATACTATAGCAAATCATTCTTCTATATAATTTTTTCTACTGAACTTGTGTCTTCATGTAGTTTTTGAATGAACTTGCATACCTCTTGATCTTGATTCCATTCTATCCTTTCTTCTTCCACCCAATCCGATTGTGGCATAGACATAGAACATAGTGAACCTTCTGTTTCTTCTTCTTTCCTAGAAAGGGCATGTGCCACAACATTGTGTTTTCCTTGTTTGTATATAATTTCAAAGTCATAACCCAACATCTTTGTAACCCTTTTTTTTTCTCTTCTGAAGATAATCGTTGCTCCAAAAGTACTTCAAAATGTCATGATCTATTTTTACCTTGCAGTATCTTCCTATTAGGTAGGGGCGCCATTTTTGAACTACATGTAGTATGGCCAACATTTCTTTTTAATAAATGGGTTTGACTATTTTTTTTTCTTTAATTTGTCTGCTTTCAAAGGCAAGGGGTCTTCCTTCATGCATTAAAACTGCACCAATTCCATGGCCTGAGGCATCACACTCCACAATAAATGTTTTTTTATAAGTCACGTGTGGTTAAGACGGGGGTTGTACACATAGCCTCCTTAATTTTTTCAAAATATTTGGTTTCTTCTTCTATCCAAGAAAATGATTCCTTTTTTAATAATGTTGTTAGAGGTGCTACTATTTGACCATAGTTCTTAACAAACTTGCGGTAATAACCTTTCAATACTAAGAATCCTCTAAGTTTCTTCAAGGTTTTGGGAACTGGCCATTCCCTTATAGCTTTAATTTTGTTAGGATCCACTTTTACACCTTCATGAGATACAATATGACCCAAATATTCCACTTCTTGAACCCCAAAGGCACACTTGGAAGGCTTTGCATAATGTTGTTTCTCTTTCAATAGTTTTAATACTCCGTTAACATGTTGTACATGCTCTTCCCAAGATTTGTTGTAGATTAATATGTCATCAAAAAATACTAACACAAATTTTCTAAGGAAGGGAATGGAAATGTAATTCATCAAGCTTTGAAATGTTGAAGGTGCATTAGTCAGTCCAAATGGCATAACCAAAAATTCATGGTGACATTCATGTGTTCTAAAATTTGTTTTAGGAATGTCTTCTTGTCTCATTCCGATTTAATGATATCTTTAACGAAGATCCAACTTAGTAAATAATTTTTCTCCATGTAATTCATACAACAATTCATCAATGGCAGGGATAGGAAACTTATCTTTGATTGTCATTTTGTTGAGCTATCTATAATCTAGACACATACGCCATGAGCCATCCTTTTTTGTAACCAACACCACTAGTGAAGAGAAAGAAGTTTGGCTATGTTGAATGATGTCAGCCTCTAACATTTCCCAGATCATGTGTTCAATCTCACTCTTCTATGCATATGGATACCTGTAAGGCCTAATGTTAGGTGGCATACTTCCTGGATGAAAATGAATAGCATATTCATGGTCTCGAGTAGGTGGAAGGCCCTTAGGAATTTCACCAAATACCTTGTAATGATTGTTGAAAATTATTTGGAGATCTAATGGAGTTGGGGCTATAGATGTTTGAACATCAATTACGCACAATTGTGCAATTATACCTTGGTGTCCTTTTTTGATAAAATTTTCCATGCTATTAGAGATTATCACTTTAGAGGGTTTCCCTTGGATACCTCTAAGCTCAATTTACTTTCCATTTGATGAAAATATCATAAAAAGATTTTGAAAATCAAAGGCCACTATTCCCAGTGATTGCAACCATTGGACCCCCAATACAACATCAACACCTCCCATTTGGATGGAAGTGATGGGGATGTCCAGAAAATACTCCCCCATGTTGAGCTTAATACTATGGAATTTCCTTAAAAACAATTATGGTACCTCCATTTGCAATCATTACTTGAAACTCTAGTGCATGATATACAAAACAATTGACATCTTTTGTTAATTTTTAATTGATGAAATTATGGGTGCTACCTAACTCAATCAATATTGTTACATTTTTCTTTTTTATGTATCCTTGTATATTGAGGGTTTGTGGAGTAATGATTCCAACCAAAGCATGACAAGATATTGTTGCAGTAGTCTCTTCTATATTTGGGTCTTGTGATGGTTCCAATTCTTGATCTTCTTCCTCTTCATGGTCTGTGTAGAATAATTTCTTTTCACCGCATTTATTCCCCTTACTGTACTTGTTGTCATAATTGAAACATAGTCCTTTTTCTCTTATTTAATCCATTTGTTGAGGTTTCAACCTTGTTGTCTTAGGTAAACTATCTTCTCCCTCTTCACAATCTATGTAGAATAATTTCTTCTCACCGCATTTATGCCCTTTACTGTACTTGTTGTCACAATTGAAACATAGTCATTTTTCTCTTGTTTCATCCATTTGCTGAGGTGTCAAACTTGTTGGTTGAGATATGGTTGTATTATGACCCACAAAACTATCTCTTCCTCGAATGGTATACTTGTCTGTAGCCTTATTTTTGGCATGAATATGACGAGCATTTTGCATAGCTTCCATAATACTTGTAGGTTGTCTTAAGAAAATTTCATGTTTAATGTCTTCTTTTAATCCACCCATGTAAGATTACAACAAGTGTTCATCACTTAGGTTATCCACCCTTGTCGACAGTACCAGGAATTCTAAATTATGTTATTCAATATCACCTAACTTCTTGATTCTTGTCAATTGACTGAAGTAGTCTTGTTCCCAAACTTTCCCATATTGTCCTTCTAAGTCTCTTGTAAATAAACCCCAAATTCAGTGATATAAAGGGGGATTCCTTTTCACTATCCATTGATACCATTAATATGGTTTTATCTCAAAGTTGAAGGTTGTTATGTGAATCCTTTTCTTATCATCCATAATATTATGTAGTTCAAAATATTTCTCTATTTGGTTTACCCAAGTAAATACCTTTGTACCATCAAAATTATTTAATTCAATTTTGGGATAGTTGAATTTAGGACCCCCACCAGAATTAACTCCACTATTAGAGTTAGATTAACTAAATGGATTATTATTGGCAGTCTATTCAACATGATTACTACCATTATTTTCATGATTCCATTCCATTTTGATGTCTCCTTTAGGGAATCTCCCATCTATAGCTTGAAATATCAGGGGAGACATATTTTGCATTTCTGTTTTTATGTCAATCTTATTTTCTTCCATCTTATTTTCCATACCATCCATTTTGTTTTTCATGCCATCCATCTTCCCCTCCATTACTTGAATTTGTCTTTATGATTTTACCCAATTATTAGAATTTTTACTCACATTCTTAATTTGTTCCTCCAATTTGGACAACCTGTTATGTATGTCCTCATTTTCTTCTTGAGTCGTAGATGAGACTTCTGGAGGTTTAATATGTGTTTTCACCTTTTTGGGACCCATATGGAGTAATATTAATACTACTCTATTCTATATTTATCACAAATTCAAATAACCCTAAACAAATATTTCAAAAATAATTATGTCAATTGTAAGTTACATACCTTTAAAAACCTTAATTTGGAGTTTGTCCTATTGGCTGACCTTTCTTCTAGTGTATCTCTAAAATTTTGGCCCTTCTGGGTCTGAACTTTTGTTCTATAGTTCTATGATATTTCCTCTCTGCAATGCCATAGTTCTGATCAAAATTGGATGTGCCAAGTGGAAGTTATGGTAACTTCCCCACACCTTGTTGATTTTTGTCCCTTCCAGGAGAGCGCACTTGTAAAGTGTGCCAAGATCACAATATATAATATTTGATTCTAAAACTTGCACCAGAAATAATACAGATTGTCCACTTTCCAATTTAACTGGCCTCACTTAATTTGGATACTCATTGAAGAAGATATCATTGTTTTACCTAGAACACATGTTTGAGACTAGTTAATATGAATAGTTAGATACCCTATCTTACACAGGGTGTATCTAAAAAATAGGATGGCCGAGAAGATAAAATTTTTATCAAGGATTCCTTGATTATTTCTATGAATAACCTCCATATTTCATGGTCTGAAACATTATAGAAACAATTTTATAGAGATAATTATGCGATGACTAAATTCAAGATGATTCCATAACCCTATCTTACATAGGCTATATCTCCAAAATTATAAGGCCTCATGAGATGAATTTGAACCCAACATACCCTGGTTTGTATAATAAATATCATCCAAGGGGTTCATTCAGAAACATCATAGAAAATAGTTATAGCTAAAATTCCAATGTGTCTCAGATGTAGCAGTGAAACCCCAAGACGTTGAGCTCTAATACCAAATGTTATAACCCAACGCCTTAAAAATGATCAGAAATCAATAAAATTCAGTCCACTTCGAGGGGGAAACCTCCTTTGCAATACATAAAATTCATAACACAATATGAGATGAGATAATATGATCCTAATACTAGATCTCCTTGATAAATATATATAGGAGACAAAGGGTTACAATTATAGTGAAAGGGTGCAAAGAAGGGTTCTAACCAACTTACCAGAAATGTAATAATTCAATATATAGGGCGTAATAAGGGGTTTTATACATATCATGGGGCTTTGTCTAGGGATTAACACATTTTTTGAGACGTCAACGATTCAACATATTTTTTATACTTAACCATTTTTCCAAGATTTCGTCGCGGGGACGCGAGACTATTGCATTTCTTCGCACACACTTATGATTCTATGTTGCACTGCGATGTCTTGGGACTTAGTCATTTTCAAGTCCCCACCATGGGCCTCAAACCTTTGATCTTGGTCGTTGATCTTAGATAATCAACAGTTAGGATTTAATCGTCTCCATGTCCATTGTTCTTCATACCAAAAGGTTACTCTACACATAAGGTTTAGTATCTCCTCTATTCACTTTCAAGTGACGTTAAATCCTTCAAATATGAGTTTCCCAATGAATGTGGGATATATGAACATGGGATTTTTATTGGCTATTTTTTCATGCTTGAATTTTTTGTGCCCTATGACTTTGACTCCATCTCGTGCACTCTATGTGCTTCCTCATCATTAATATGAACATATTATTTTTCATTTCTATGTGTCCTCATGCTTCTTCTAGAGATCCTTCACCATTATATACATGGATTCTTCTTATTGTCTTCTTGATCTTGAAAACAATGGTATACAACTTGTTGAATATACTACATAGTTGCAGCATCAAGGACAACATCGTGTCCACTTTGACATAAATGAAAACACATTTTCAACAAAAAATTCTCAAGTAATCACTATGAGAAACTAAAAATGATGGAAAATATGATGAATTGAAGTTTTCAAATTTGTACAAACTAGTAATATCATCAACTATTCTAGTTGCGAGGATATTCTTAGGATATTTTAAATCCTTGATTACAACATGGTGAGGTGAAAACTCTACGGTTTTACCTTTACATGAATGAGTGATATGAAACAGTGATAGAAGGTTGCATGGAATACTTGGAACACATAATACGTCATTGAAATGACCATTATCTACCTGAACTATTCCAAACCCTGCAACACTAAGAGATCTATCATTGCCAACAAATATTTTCCTGGTGTTACATTCATTAAGAGCAGAAAGGATGGCTTCATTCTTAGCCATATGATAATATGCTCTAGAATCAATAAGCCACTCATAATAAGAACAAGTAGAAGTTGCACTGAAGGAGAAACCAAAAGTAGAAAGTTATTTTCCATGAGAAGAAGAAGAAGAAGAAGAATAAATACTAGCGTTGTGCTTCTTCAAGGTTGCTTCTAAAGCTTCCATATTTTTAAAATATTTAGACTCCAAATGACCATATTTCCCACAAACATTGCAATGTATGTCACTAATCTTCTTAATTTTGGTTTTTTCTCCTTTGTAACCATTAGGAGCAGAAGTTGGCAAAGAGGGTTTGGGACCCTTTTTTTCCTTGTTGGTGTGGCGAGGATGTTGCTTCATGGGATTCTTGGATTTTTATTTTTGTTGTACCACTAAGGATTTGTTGGAGTTACCTACAGTGTTAATCAATCCAAGTTTCACAAGCTTACCTTACTCTCGACTCAATGCATCACAAAAATATTCAAGAGAGGGTTGTTTATAAGCACTCCCTAGAGCTTCTCTAGTGGCACAAAAGGTAGATACAAAAAAAAATGCACTACCAAGATTAGAAATAATAACATATATACATTGATAGTCCTTCAGATATAGTTTGCACTCTACACACAAAAGTATACATTTTTTGAACTTAGAAAATTAATCTTCAATGCAAGGAAAATCATTTGGACTTAAATTCATTAATTTTTTTCTCAACTGGTGGGCTTGAATAATATTGTGTTTACCAAACATAGCTTCAATATTTTTCCAAGATTTATATGCCCATCAATTTCTTGAAGGTGAAACCTTGAATCAGGAGAGATGGATTATGATTAGTCCATGTGCTTCTTCATCCTTATTTTCCCATTTGAATTTATTTTCATCATCAGTGGGTTCTTGTTTTGTTCCCAAGATAATCTGATAAAATCCTTTACTTCTTAGTAAATCCTCCATATGGGATTTCCATGAGAATTAGTTGGTGTTGGTAATCAAAATATCATTGAGAGAAGCCATATCAAATATGTAGACAATATGGATTTAAAATTTGAAAATGATGGTTTGGTGGAAATGTCTTGAAAAAATAGGTTGTTTAAAAAAACAACATTGAAAACAGACTTTGGATGTGAAAGTTATGATTTTTTGAAAAAAAACATAAATGGTAACCAAAGAGCCACGAGGCAAGTGGAAGAGGGTCCACGTGGTGATTCTCCTCCTAACTATTCCTATAATGTCACTTTTAAATAAGTTACTTATGAAGTGACACACTTTTATAGAATAAGCGAGAATCACTTTTACAATGAAGTTACTTTGTAAATGAAAGTTGCATTCAAAAAATAACTTAAAATAAAATATTAAAATTATTTAATAGTGAGTCACTTTTATAATTAAGTGAAATTAACTTTACAATAAATGCATGAAATTTTTCAAAAAAAATAACAAAAAAAAGACTTGAACTCAAGACCTCTTACTCAGTAAAGTAACTTTCAACCAAGTGAGCTAGTTCAAAACACATTATAATCTTAAGAAGGAGGATTGTTGTTGTTTTTGAAGAAGACAAACTTGGAGTGCATGCTCAATAAAAAATTATTTTCATGCATTCACACACACACAAAAAATCGCTTCTCGATGAAAAAAAGGGTTAGATATGGGTTAGCTTACCCAAAAAATGCAAGTTTTCCCTTTGTTTCTGATTTACTGACATCGCAAAGAGCGCATGAAAAAGAGCATACGCAGAAAAGAAAACCCTTTTGTTATGTTTATGATATGTCGAGATTGCACAGATTGCAAGGAAAAGAGCATACGCAGATAAAAAAGAGTAGCAACCCGGAAATAAAAAACAGATAACTAAAGTAAAACTGAAACATTATCTCTACAAAATTTTAAAAGGGAGTATTCGAGCTTTATATCTTTGGATCGGACTGAAATGGTTGTATATTGGGAAAACAAAAACCTTTTCGAGTGAAATGAAAAACATTTATAGATGAAATAACTACTCCTGATGTAATAGAATGGTCCTCTTAGCCCAAAAATGTATGAAAATAGCATAAACCATAGATGTGGAAACATGGCTTCAAGATATCAATCTACAACGAGAGAAAGTCTTCAAATGCGCTCTGATACCAGGTTCGAAAACACAAGTATTCCAATAAAGAACGAACACCTTCAATAACCACCCACACAACTAGATCAAATATCAACAAAGTGATGCTTTATGTGGTAAAATCCCTATGGAGAAACATCCATGGCCCCAATCAACGTGGCCACATGGAGAAATTTATTAATACAAAACAAAATATTACAAAGAGATTTACAAGAGAATTTCTCACAATCGATTATAATTAAATGAACATCCATGCTCTTTAAATATATATCATGGACCAATCGAGTGTTAAGATACAAATCAATGTAATTGTTAAGATCAAGGAGAATATGAGTTGTCGGATCACTTTATGTCAGGAACATATTGAGACTGTCGAATTACCTAACTACAAATGAATACTAATGCATACTACAAAAACACGCTAAGAAAGACACTTTTTTACCTAACGACACATTAGACCAAGTTGATCTTAACTAAATCCTAGGTGTTTAAATACCTTGACACTTGGTTTTCAGAATTTGAATGTAGAATCATTGGACATTTCTCGTTTCAGTTGGTGTGGAAGTGTTATTGTAAATTGATGGAATTGTTTATTAGGTGTTCAGTTTAGGACTCTTAAGCATTGAAATTTGACTTCATTCCTACTATGGTTGTCTGGCTTATGGTTTTTTTACTTTGAGAATTAGTTGTCTGGCTATTTTTGTTGTTTCTTTGAGTTCTGTGATAGATTTCTATAAGAACCCTTAGGTTCAAGACCATGGTTTTATCGAATTGTAGATTATCGACTTTCATTTGTGTCTTCTAGCCTTGGATTATATATCATGGATCATAATGACTTGCAATAAAATAGGAGGATATTCAAGACAAATAAATAAATGATACAAGGAAATATAATGTTTATTTTCTCTCTTGTTGCTAAAGTCCATGAATGTGAACATCAATGCATCTCTCAAATTGAAACTATTATGAGCACTATGGTTTAGGTTAAGAATCAATTTTCCATTCTTGAAGTACAATGCAATATGATAAGGAATAAGATGTGAATTTTCAAAAATATGGTTAGTCTAGGGCATCCAATCACTAGCTATTTGATCTGAAATTAGAGCTTAAATTGACTTTGTTATGCTAATTGCAATTTCCTGCAACTTCATTAATTAAATGGACTTAATTAATTTTAATGAACAATTAAATTAAAGGAAATGGAGAATAAACAAAAATAAATAAGACAAATAACAACAATTTGTTGACGAATTTCACCCCTTGTGGGCTACGTCTCTGGGTCTGCTTCAATAGTGGTACCAATCGATTAAAATGATGAGAAAATTACATGAAAATGGCCTTCTTACATAAAAAATAATCTTCAACCTATAGAAATTCATCTTTAGAATTCTTTTGGGAAGACAAGAGCACTGCTAGAAACTTCCTTTGTCTTCTTCCCATAATTAAAAGGGCTATATGGCCTTTATTCTCCAAAATCTATTGTAAAATACACCTTATAAGAAATTATGGGCATAACATAACACACGTTCCATATGTGGTGTAGTGGTAAGGTGTATGCTTTATGTAGGCTATGTTGTGGGTTCAACTCCTTTCATTACATTATTTTGTGGGATATTGCATGATTTTTGGTTGATATAATATCCATGATATCTACCTTACCTTATTTTGGGGAGGTGACATTAATTATAAAGTGGCACACGAAGAATATATGATTATCATTATATGGATAAAAAGAATTAATTAAACAAATATTCCAACCAACTAATTAACTAAACCAACTCTTCCACACAGTGCTCCATCGCCACACAAGAGATAATACCAAGTGCCACGTAGGCTATCTAGAACGTCCACATGGAAACCTCTGGTTGGTCCATGTGGTGCCACATGTCAACTTGTCAACCTACCATATGTCAGTCTACCATGAGTCTACCTATGAGTGTGCCACATGTCATCCTTGAGGTATTCCATGTGTCAGCCTCTGGTTGTGCCATGTGTCAAACTCTGCCCATGTTTTTACTTCAACTTCCAAAGGCCATAACTTTTTCATATGGTGTTTGTTTGAGCCCATTCGAATTTCATTGGAAATATCTTGATGATATATTTGACATGAATACCTGTTCATCATCTTTTGAGACCATCAATTTTGTATCGATTATGGGAATCCTCCTATATCAATCCCCCCCCCCCCACTAAGAAGATTTTAGATCACCAAAAGTTCGATTTCATTTAGCAAGTAAGTAAGGGTATAACTCCCTCACTTTTCTGATTTCCATCCATCATGATTTACTTGGATGCATTCCTTTTAGACCCAAACAAATATAATCCACATCACCTCTTCATGAAGTCCTAATCCTTCTATCAAGAATAGCATCTTCCTGTAACTCATCAATATATTTAGGAGAAAAATCATCAACTGAAGGAACTGAAACATTCTCACCTTGATCCATAATGAAGGGAGGCTTATATACTTTCAATTTTTCAACATTTACAACTGAATACATTTTCATATATGAAGGTAAATATAATCGGAAATCATTGTCACCAATCTTTTCCAAAATTGTAAATGGACCATACCTTATTGGCTTGAGATTTTTATCTTCACCTTTAAGACGTTCTTTGTTGATGTATAACCAAACGTGATCACCGAATTTGAAATGATGATTGACCTGATGCTTGTCATGCCTAGCCTTATACGTGGCTTAGCTCTTTTCTAATTGTTGTTGCACAACTTAATGAACCATTTGGATTTTTTGAATGAACTTTGTGGCTTTCTCTACATTATTATGTCCATCCACCACTAAATCTTTCCAAAAAATAAAGTCTAAAGGAGACTTAGGAAAATATCCAAAACATGTCTCAAAAGGAGACCTCTTTGTAGAAGAATGTATGTACCATTATAAGCATGTTGTACAAATGAAACTTTTCATCCCAAATCTTAGGATGCTTGCTATAATATCCCCATAGTAGATGTATCACTATCCTATTGACCACTTTTTTCTTTCCATCGGTCTGTGGATGAAAAACAAATTTATCTCTATATAACTCTTCCACCATGGATTTCATGTCTAGACAAATTTTTCAAAATGATCTTTCAGACTTGGTAAGGTTTTCTTCCCCTTCAAGTACCATAACTTGTTGTTGGATAGAGAGATTGATATTGATATGAGGACTAAACTCTTCAAACGATCCTTCTCCACGCTTGAGCTTGGACCTGGTTAGCATTCAAACCTGACACTTGCAAATCCTTGATCAATCTTGCTATAATACCAACTTGATCTGAAATTAGAGCTTAAATTGACTTTGTTATGCTAATTACAATTTCCTGCAAATTTATTAAGTTAATGGAATTAATAAAGCTTAATGAGAAATTGAATTGATGGAGATGGAGAATAAACAACAATAAAGAATACAAATAAAAAAAAGTTGTTAACAGAGTTCACCCCTTGTGGGCTATGTCTCTGGGTCCACTTCAATAGTGGCACTAACCCATTAAAATGATGAGAAAAGTACATCAAAATGGTCTTCTTACATAAAAAATTATCTTCAACTTGCAAAACTTCATCTTCATAATTCTTCTAGGAAGACATGAGCACTGCTGGAAACTTTCTTTGGCTTCTTCCTCCAATTAAAAAGGCTATATATAGCCTTTATTCTCCAAAAATTGTTGTAAAATCCACATTGTAATCAATTATGGGCATAACATAACACAAGTTCCATCCATGGTGTAGTGGTAAGGCATATGGTTTATGTAGGCTACGTCACAGGCTCAACTCCTACGGTTACACAATTTTGTGGGATATTGCATGATTTGTGGTGGATATCATATCCACCATATGAACCTTACCTTATTTTTGGGAGGTGACATTAATTATAAAGTGGCACATGAAGCATATATTATTAGCATTATATTGATAAATGGAATTAATTAAACCAATTTTCCAACCAAATAATTAATTAAACCAAATATTCCAACCAACTATGTCACGTAGTGCTCCACCTCCACGCATGAGATAAGACCAAGTGCTACATAGGCTTTCTAGAAGGTCCACATGGCATCCTTTGGTTGGTCCATGTGGTGCCACATGTCAACTTGTCATCCTTCCACATGTTTTCCTACCATGTGTCATCCTTCCACGTGTCTACTTGTGAGTGTTCCATGCTAGACCCTTAAGGCATTGGCACTCCTTCCTAACAAAAGATAAGGAGATGTTGGCTTTAGAACATGCTTTGCTTACTTGTACGCTCGCTTTGCCTGCTTGTAAGGTTATAATTTACCGATGTGAGTTAGAGGGTAATGTTTCTAAAGGACTAAGTTTCAGCCTTGTGTGTGCCATGTGTTAGCCTCTAGGTGTGCCACATGTCAATCTATGCCCCTAATTTTCCTTCATTTTACGAAGGCCATAAATTTTTCATAGTGTGTCCGTTTGAGCCTATTCAAATTACATTGGAAATATCTTGACGAGATCTTCGATATGAAGACATTTTCATTATCTTTTGAGACCATCAATTTTGGATCATTTGTGGGAATCCTCTTAGATCACTATGTGTAAGCTCAAGTCAAGGGGGATAAAAGGAGGAGGATATTGTGCATCAACTCAATGAAGATATGGATATTGGGGATCAAGAATGAGTGCCAAACCACATAGGCCTAGAAATATGCCACAGATCACCATGTTTTCCATCAGTAAATGTTTTTTAATGTTATTAGTATTTTAGTCCTTTATAGAATTTATAGTAGCAATAAGAACTAGAAATTTTTTCCATGAGATATATGTAAACTTCATATTTTTCTCTAGGCTTGTGCAATTATTTTGAAACTTGAAGCAATTACATATGATTTCTTAGTGTAGTTTATCTATGCTACATCCATTTTGATAATATAAATTTCCTAGTTTTGGTTATATA
>ML779855.1:607291-626453 GCA_009831015.1 Picea engelmannii
CTTGTACTTGAACATTTAAGTGGGGTAAAAGGAGGTTGCCCCCTCGAAGAGGCTTATTATCTGAAATTATCTCTTTTTCAAGGCGTTGAGTACTTTTCCTGAGGTTTTTCTATGCTATATTGATGTTTGGTTCTTAACATGTCCAACGGAGATGAATGAACTATGCGCAAAAGCTTATTTGAATATTATACCTTTGGGCTTGTACGACTGCCTCATTGGTATGGATTGGTTGGAAAAGCACCATGTTGTCCCAAATTGTTACAATAATACATTCACTTGCTTGGATGAGGAAGGAAAATTAAGAACAACTCAGGGAATTCCAAGAGTTGTGACTATCAGATAAGTTGCATCATTACAATTGAAGAAAAACTACATGAAAGGATGTCAAGTATTTGCAACGCACATGGAAGAGGCACCTAAGGATAAATTTACAAGTGTTGAAGACTACACAATACTGAAAGAGTTTGATGATGTAGTTAAATAGATACCAGGGTTGCCTCCAAAAAGAGATATTGATTTCTATATAAATCGGATGCATGGAGAAGCATTTGTATCCAAGAATCCTTATAGAATGAGTACGCCAGAGTTGAAGGAGTTGCAGATGCAACTTGAAGAGATCATGAAGAAGGGGTATATACACCTAAGTGTGTCACCTTGGGGTCCCCTAATATTGTTCGTGAAAAAGAAGGATGGTATGTTGAGACTTTTAATCGACTTTAGGAAATTGAATAAATTAACATTAAAGAACAAGTATACTTTCCAAGGATAGATGACATTTTTTATTAGTTGCGAGGCACACATATATTTTCAAAGATTGATTTCAAATATGGATATCACCAAGTGAGAATTAAAGAATATGAAATTAACAAGATTGTCTTCAAAACAAGGTACAAACATTATGAGTTCACAATGGTGCCTTTTGGATTGTCAAATGCACTAGTTGTCTTCATGTGTCTGATGAATGGAGTTTTCAGAGAGTATTTAGATAAGTTCATCATTGTATTTTTGGATGACATATTTATATACTCTAAGTCTAAAGAGGAGCACGACCAACACTTGAGGATGGTACTGCAAGTATTGAGGGAGCATCAATTTATGCAAATTTGAGCAAGTGCTCACTTTATCTGAGGCAGATTCATTATTTGGGTCATATTATTTCCAAGGATGGAATAGCTATAGATATGAAAAAGATAAAATTCATTGAGGAATGGTCGACACCAAGAAATGTCGCAGAGGTAAGGTCCTTTATGGGACTTATGGGTTATTACAAAAGGTTTATTGAAGCCTTCTCACAGATTGTGCATCAAATTACATCTTTGAAAAAGAAAGGTGCACAATTTGATTGTGCAAGGAGTTTTTAGCACTTGAAAAGTTTGTTAACAACTGCACCAATTTTGAGAATTGTTGATCCAGATGCAGACTTCATTGTTTGCACAAATGCATGCAAGGAAGGATTTGGTGGATTTTTGAGTCAAAATGGAAATGTGGTGTGTTACGAATCAAGAAAAATAAAAGAAATTGAAAGGATCTATGCTACTCTTGACTTAGAATTGACAACCATAGTGCATGCCTTGAAGATATGGTGACACTATCTCATGGGTAAAAGATTTGAGATATGGATAGACCATAGTGGTCAAAAGTATCTGTTTGGAAAGACAAGTTTAAATGCTAGACAAAGCAAGTGGTTAGAGTTCCTTAGTGAGTATAAATTTGACATAAAGAATATCATAGCAAAGGATAACAAGGTGGTTGACGCACTTAGCAAGAGGGTGCATGAGATGCATGCTACATCTGTTAGCATGTACCAGTCAAATTTGTGCAACGCAATTTTAGAGGTTTCCAAATTAGATCAACGCTATATGGAAATAAAGGCGACTTTACAACAAGGCACGTTGCGACAGGAGTTTGAAGGTTATGAGCTAAGAGACAAAGGAATCCTCATGTATAGACATAGAGTCTATGTTACAAATGATTAAGAGTTGAAAAGTTAGTTATTGTCGGAGATGCATAAGGTTCCTTATGCAAGACATCCAGGCTACCAAAAGACAATTTTCACAGTAAAAAAAGAATACTATTGGCCAGGTATGAAAAAGGAAGTTGTTGGTTTTATTGCCATATGTCTTGAATGTCAAAAGGTCAAGGATGAACATAGACATCTAACTATTTGTATACATCCTTTAACCATTCTGGAGTGGAAGTGAGAAGTTGTAACCATGGATTTCATTACTAAGTTTCCTAGAACTAATAAGAAACATCATTATATTATGGTAGTGGTGTACAAGCTTACTAAAGCTTCACATTTTATTCCAGTGAATTCAACGCACAAGGAAGCCAACATTGTTGAGATATACATGCAAGAAATTGCTAAATTGCATGGTGTACTTAAGACAATTGTGTCTGACAGAGATTCCAAGGTCACCTCAAACTTTTGGAAAGGGTTACTCAAAGGATTTGGAACAAATATGAACATTAGCACACCATATCACCTTGAGATAGATGGTCATACATAAAGAGTAAATCAAGTGATTGATGATATGCTCACGATGTATGTGATGGATAAACCATCCAAATAAAAATATTACTTGAATTTGGTAGAGTTTGTTTACAACAATGGGTATCAAGCATCTTTAAGATGATCCCATTTGAGGCACTTTATGGTAGAAAGTACAACACTCCAATGAGTTGGGATAACCCAGCAAACTGCACAGTAGTTGGAACATATCTGCTCCGAGAAATGGAAGAGTAGATGGTAAAGATAAAGCAAAATTTAAAAGCTTCATATGACATACAGAAAAGATGCACAGATAAAGGAAGAACCCAAAGAGAATTTAAAGTGGGAGACCATGTATTTTTGAAATTTAAATCCAGGCACAATTCCCTAAAGTTGGGGAAGTATTCTAAGTTGCCAGTGTGCTATTGTGGGCCATTTGAAATCCTAAAGAGGATTGATCTTGTCGCATATATGCTTGCATTTCCTGCACCCTTGTGTATTCATAATGTTTTCTATGTGTCATTGCTTAAAAATTACATACCTAATGCTAATCATATTATTGATTGGAATGTGATTTAGATGGAGCCAGAAGGTGATTTTCAAGTGCGACTTGTTTGCATACTGGATCAAAAAATCAAGAAGCTATGGAATCAATTCATTGAACTAGTAAAGGTCCATTAGATCTGATACGACCCTAATGATGCAACCTAGGAACATGAGGATATTATGCGAGCAAAGTATCCACATATTTTTTAAGATTTTTGAAATTTTGTATGTATGTATATGATGCACTAAGGATAATGCATAAATAAGGGGGAGGAGAATGTAATGTCCCTTATTTGAACCCCTTGTAATTGTACATATATCCTGGTGAGTTGTTGGTACCAATTGTAAGTGTAAATATGCATATAGGCTGGTAAGCCTTTGGCACTAAGTTTTGGTGTTGTGTGTACCTGAGTAGTGCACGAATTTTTTTATCAAGGATAGGGTGTGCACATTTCAAAGTGTTGTGCATACTTGAGTAAGTGTGCACATTTTACAATGTTGCACGCACTTGGGTAAGTGCGCAAGAATGATCTAGGAGTGCACACCAAGCCGAGTTACACACACACACACACACACACATATATATGTATGTATGTATGTATGTATGGTGGTATATGTATTGAGGATGAAAATCATGTGTGATTAAAAGGCTAGTGAGCTGGGATACAGATAGGCCAGTGTGCCTATCCATGTAAAGTGTAATCATACTCAAGTATTAATATAATATTACATCATTGTACGTAGATAGACTTAGACGAAAATGGATGGGGGGATGACTCCACCGACAAAGGGAAAAGTGGGGAGACTTAAGTCCTAGAGATTATTTTATTAATATTTCTGGGAAAGTGTAATGTTATGGATATGTATTTATCCTAAGTTCCCGAGGGTAGGGAACAAGTCACCAAGTGGCTTAAGTTGCTTTTGAAGGTGAGAAGTGTCGAGTTGAAGGCATACAATATATATTGCTAGCCTCAGTGTATTTTGGGGGGATGGCTATTAATTTTATGGTACGTAGAAGGGGGTCAAACGATCTAGAGAAAATCTGATTATTACCTTATCTGCAGAGAAGTTTATAAGGAATTTATGTGTTGTATCCATATTTTTTTTGTTGAAGAGGCAGGTTTTCAGTCCCGTGAGTAGTATCTCTGGGTGAGAGATTTGTTTTTTAAGAGGCGGATTGTTAGGGCCGTGAGCATACTCTCGAGGTGAGAGTTTTGTTGGGAATTGTTCCCTGAAGTGTCTGAGTAAAATATACACAATGTATTTTTGTAGTAGCATTGTTTAGTAGTATGTTGGGTAATGTTGGAGATTGGCATCACAGCATGTGTTTAATGATGTAACTAGAAAATTACAAGTTGGGTGACGTGGACCAGCCTGTGTGGTGATGTTAAAATGAGGGTAGAAAATAAATTAAAATCCATCTACAAACACGAGCACTAAAAAGGAAGGAGGATTTTTTTGAGTAACTATTGAGTAGAAAAAGGAAAATCCTTGTAGCATGTATGAGGAACTATTTACCTAATAAAGGGTATATTCCTAGTGTTGTGTGGGGAAATTAAGAGAGTCTCGTGGTTGGGTTCATTGGAAGGTTGCTTGGAGATTTCTGTGGTAAATAGTTCGAGATCTCTATGGTAAATAGTTTGGCTGAGCTTAAGAGAAATTGGGTTGGAAGAGTGATTTGAGTGTCCTTATCCTATTTCCAATTCCCTTATTCTCGTTTCCTTGGATCAACTTATTCAGATGATAAGTATTCCATCTCTGTATTGAATCCTAGTTTATAATTCTATGGTTATAACTATTTCCAGTGACCATTGTGCGCCAACCTTACAGTGTATAATATGTATATGTCTGGAACTTCTGTTATTCTATTTCTAGTTTTAACGGGTATATTTGTTTGGAAAAAAAAACAATATCACTGTCTGGATATACTGTGCAGATTAAATGTGTATATCTCCACGTATACTCGTTAAATACAACACTGCAGAGTGTTTATTTGTGTGTAGTGCTATCGTAGTAAACGCGTTCTGGAAGAACAAAGCGAATGGTCAGGGATGAAGGTGTCCGCTTTTTCACTCTTTCTCTTTTCTTTGCTGCGCAGACGTACTTCTCTGATGATCGTATTGTGAAATGAAATGCTAAATATATTCAAGATATCCAAAATATATTCAACATATCCAAACGCCACTGCAAAAGTTAATACTACAAACATCACATAAAAGGGCCAAGATAGTGTTGTAAACGTGAGATAAGGAGGCTCACATAACAAGACACTGAGACTAGCAGTGAGTGATGTTAACAGAGACTAGCCCTGAACCTTTCTTCCCGATGAGGCATTCATTCCAGCGGAACAAGACAACAAGAACAGGCTTCTATACATCTCGGAGCACCTGATCCACATTATGTATGGTGGAGGAAGTGATCCATGTATGCATGATTGCATCGAGAGGAGCATTCTACAGTCCAGTATTAGGTAGATGTGTGATTCAGTGTCTAAATTCAACGTGACACATATCACTCTTAAATAATAATAATAAAAAAATAAGTAAACCTTTTGTTTTGCGCTCTAAAACGGGTTAAGGAGGAAGGGTGAGATTTGATGGGTCTATGTTGGTTTAATTGCATGGAAGGGAGGTTGACAACATGGTAGGTGCCAAATTCATGGATTAATTATGTGATTTGTGTTATAATGATGGTAGTTACATAATGACCAATACATAAAGGTAGTTACAAGACACTGAGACTGGCAGTGAGTGACGTTAACAGAGAGATGGGATTAATGGAGCCCTGAACCTTTCTTCCCGATGAGGCATTCATGCCGACGTTACGGCTACTGTGGCTACAGGAAGAACCCATTCAGCATTGTGTCCCTTTTTTCGTTGAGGGCGAGAATAGGTTATGGATACGAAACATACAGAATTCATTCCAGCGGAACAAGACAACAGGAACAGGCTTCTATACATCTTAGAGCACCTGATGCACATTATGTATGGTAGAGGAAGTAATCCATGTATGCATGATTGCACCGAGAGGAGCATTCTACAGTCCAGTATTAGGTAGATGTGTGATTCACTGCCTAAATTCAACGTGGAGTTGACACGTGTCACTCTTAAATAATAATAATAAAAGTAAACCTTTCCTTTTGCGCTCTAAAACGGGTTAAGGAGGAAGGGTGAGATTTGATGATTCTACGCTGGTTTAATTACATGGAAGGGAGGTTGACAAGATGGTAGGTGCCAAATTCATGGATTAATTATGTGCTTTATGTTATAATGATGGTAGTTACATTATATAAATGACCAATACATAAAGGATGTAAATATCTTGTATGAATTCATAATGTGAAGGGCAAGGCCAAGGTTGGACTAATGCATGCTTAGATATGTATTTTCGATCAATATGTTTTTGATATACAATGAGGTAGACTTGTCATGGTATTCTCTAGAAATGAACCATCTTCATGATTTTTAATTGGTTCATTCTATCTCATTGGTTATTCATCCTTTCAGAGGGGGTTGTTATTTCATCCATTCCATGTTGGATTCTATTCAAGGGATATGTTCCCATTCTCATGTTGGAGACTATGATTTGAGCTTGTAAGTGACTAGGTATCTATGGAAGAGAAAGATATGAACTTGGAAGAGAGAGAAAGAACACAAAGAAGCATAGCAATTGGTTTGAATAGGAAACCATTCCCATTTCCATGTAGATCAATGCTCATTGAGTGTTCAAGAGATAAGAGATGACTCTATTAGTTTGATCATGAGGGTAGACAATAAATT
The DNA here is from genome assembly GCA_009831015.1 of Picea engelmannii. Taxonomy (NCBI): domain Eukaryota; kingdom Viridiplantae; phylum Streptophyta; class Pinopsida; order Pinales; family Pinaceae; genus Picea; species Picea engelmannii. The sequence continues at coordinate 614,108 of ML779855.1, forward strand.
AAACTCCATCTACAGACATTGAGAACACTAAAGAGGGAGGATGATTTTTCGAGGAACTATTCAGTAGAAAAAGGAAAATCCTTATAGCATGTATGAGGAACTATTTACCTAAGAAAGGGTATATTCCTAGTGTTTTGTGGGGCAATGAAGAGAGTCCCATGGTTGGGCTCATTAGAAAGTTCTTGGAGAGTTCTATGGAAAATAGATTGGATGAGCTTAAGAGAAATTGGGTTGGAAGAGTGATTTGAGTGTCCTTAGCCTATTTCCAATGCCCATAGTGGCCTCATCACCTGGCTTGCGAGTGACATCCAAAGAATATTGTCTATGTTTGGGTGGAAAATTGCTTACCAAAACCTAGTTTCCTTGGATCAACTTTTTCAGAAGATAAGTATTCCATCTCTGCATTAAATCTTTGTTTATAATTCTATGGTTACATTGTGGTATTCTTATGAATGAATTAGGTAATAGAATTAATGGATGTTTGATGTGTTGCATGTCTTAAATGTTACAACATTAATATAGATATTTCAAAATTTACAACGTTATTCAATCTCATTCCAATGAATAATTCTTTGATCTAAAGGTCTCCACGTCCAATTGGGTCCACTCGCATTCCACACAATCAAAAGTTGATGCACGTCACCCTTTGGGACATGCTAGTTGCCACGTTGGCATCCTCGTCACCCTCACTACCAAGCTATCACAACATGTCACCCTGACATCTCTCTCATTTTCCTAAGCAGATCATCATAGATCCAACTCCTAAGGTGGATCCTTCGATGCATCTATGGTCCTTGGACCTTCTCATCGTCGGAATCTATGTCACCTTGCACACTCCGACCAATGGTCCAGAATCTCTGATACCACTCTCCAATAGATCAATGGTTTTCATTGCACATTATCACTCTGATGACTTACACATGCCACCAACGACCACAATTTTCAATTCTCTAGTCCTTTGATAGATAAACGGTTCTTATTAACTCAGATTTCCTCCCATCAAATTCCTTGTGCAACCTTGCACTCAAAAAATCCAACGATCTAACGATCATCATGGTACCTCATCCAATGGTTAATATTTACTCGGAGGTTGGCATCTGCACATTAGTTAAGGTTCTAACATTTCCTCCTCAAAACAGATCTTACAAGATCCAGCGACTATTGTCTGTTGAGATCATTCGCAAATGAATCAACGACTACTATTGACTCAGATCTTCTCCCATCATAGTTCCATTGTAGCTTCACACTAAAACACTCAGATGGCCTTTCCATTCGATCAATGGTACATATTTGTTCACAGTTTCGAATCAATGACTGTGATGTCCTCCAACTCAAACACAATTTTTTCTTCATGGTAACAATCCAATTTGGGACTTAGCCATTTCAGGACTTTAGCACTTCTCTGATCTCATTCCTTATTTTCTTCATTCATAGGGTAAACACATAAAACTCTATCAAGAGTTCAACAATGCACAATCATCTTTACAGGGCCCCATTGAACACAAGGGAATTGTCTCCTCATTTTGTCTGGTTCAACTCATATTCTTGATGCTTCCTCTTTTGTATGGTTTGATTCTCAGAGTCTCCCCTTGTCAGATCTTGCTCCTCGATCTTTTCATCTATTCGAGGAAATCTCATCCAGCTTTCAATCTTCATTTTCTCCAACTCTGTGCAGCCCGAAATCATTACGGTTATCTTATTTTTGTGTTGTGAACTCTATAGTTATGGCGCTATCGTTCAGGGTAAGTGCACATGGCTCTTGTAGATATTGTCTCCCATTGTCTTTGACATCATTAGTATTCATGACTATCACAATCTTGTCTACCTTTGACATCAATGACAACCATTTTCCAATAAACTCCCCCTTTTTCATTGATGGAAACAAAATATGAAACTCCTCTAGTCTATTTCACCATAGACCTCATCATTTTGTTGTCATCTAAGTTGATTTGTTCCTGCTAGTCTCCCCATGTCTCTTTACTCTGCCCCTTTGACATCAACGGAAAAATGGATTTCCTCCCCCTGACACAATACTTATTATACTTTGTTTGGAAACCAACGACCTTCTTCTCTTTCTATAGCTCCTCCTAAGTTGGTTCTCCTCTTCTAGTGCTTCAGTGAGTGGATGTCATAGATACCACCACTAGTTTCTTTATGAGATACTCATAGACTTCTCTAGGAATAGGTTTTGTAAAAATATCTATAATCTGTTCCTTTGTGTTGATATATTACATCTTGACAATTTGTTCTATGACTTACTCTCTTAAGAAATGATACTTGATTGGAATGTGCTTTGTCTTCAAATGCATGATAGGATTTTTAAAGATATTTTTTCACTAGTTTTGTCACACAGTATTGATATTGGTTGATTATACTCTACCTGCATATATTTCAGTGTTTGTTTCATCCAAAGCACTTATGTATAGAAAACTTCTGCTACAATGTATTATGATTTTTCTATAGATAGAGAGATTGATGACTTCTTCTTGTTGAACCAGGACACCAAGATACATCCCATATATAATTCTCCACCACTCGTGTTCTTTCTATCATCCACATTGATTTCCCAATCTGCATCTATGTAAGCTCTCAAAGTAAAGTCTTTCTCTATGGGATACCATAAACCAAATTCCAAAGTGCTTTTCAGATATATGAATATTCATTTTACTGCTAGCACATGTGTTTCCTTTGGTGCTTCTTGAAACCTTCCAATTAGACCTACTGCTTGCATAATATATGGTCTTGAAGTTGTTACATATAGGATACTGTCTATCATTGATCTGTACATGGTTTGATTTTATTCATTTGATTCATCTTTTTAACTTAGCTTACAACTAGTGACCATGGGTGTGCTGACTGGTTTACAATCCTTCATTCCAAATTTCTTTGGCATATCTTTGATATATTTTGTCTCAGAAATGAATATGCCTTTGTTGGTTTGAGTAATCTATAGTCCTGAAAAGAATGACAATTCTCCAAGCATGGACATCTCAAATTCTTTTTACATTTCTTCTGTAAACTTTTGAATCATTCTATCATCATTACTTCCAAAAATGATACCGTACACATAAACTACAATGATTAACATCTATGCATTATCTGTTTTTATGTAAATATTGCTATATGTTGTTCCACATTTGAAACCTTATTGTTGCAAGTACGTGTCAAATCTTGAATACCATGCTCTGGGAGCTTGCTTTAATCCATAAAGTTATTTCTTCAATATGCACACATAATCTTCATATTTTAACAATAAGAACCCTTCAGGTTGTTCTATGTAAACTTCTTCCTCTAAATCTCCATTCACAAATGATGACTTGACATCCATTTGATACACCTTAAAATTATTGAAACTTGCAAATGCCAAAAACATTCTAATTGCTTCTAGTATTGCAACATGAGAAAAAAATTCTTCAAAGTCAATACCTTCCACTTGATAATACCCTTTATAGACTAGTCTTTCTTTTTTTCTTGTGACTTTTCCATCTTCATTTAACTTATTTATGAAAACCCACTCTGTACCAATCACATACTTATCTTTATGTCTTGGAACAAGTTCCCATGTCTGATTTTTCTCAATCTCATTTAACTCTTCTTCCATGGCACTCACCCAATGTTGATCATTATTGGCTTCTGCAAATCATTTAGGCTTTATTTTGGAATGTAAAGAGAGATTTACCTATTTATATCTGCTTGCCAATTTTCTCCTAGTTTGAATCTAAGCATTTTTATCACCAATAATTAATGTTTCTAGATGATTTTTCTGCACAAACCTTGATGGTGTTTGTTTATCTTGACATTATGTTTATTCGTCTTTTCTTCTTCATTTTATGTTTTTTTTTCTTCTTCTTCTTTATATTCTTCTTTTTCCCTTTTGATGTAATCCATTTATTCTACTTCCAGTTTGTTCCTATGTGGTATTTCTTCATCTATTATGATATTAACACTTTCAACAATCTTTTGCATTCTTTCATTGTAACATATATATTCTTTTCTTCTTGATGAATACTGTAATGTCCCTTTTCAAATAGGAGCTCCAGAAAAGGAGGCTTAATGGTCTAAACCACCCCGTTAGACTATAGCCAGGGCCAAAGAGGGGTAAACAGGGTTACTAGAGGTCACTCTAGTCACAGGTGTTATATTCGAAAAGTGACATTGAGCTAACAAGGGTTAACAGCTCTTTTAAGTCATTATGAGCTAAAAATAGAAGTCAACAGTGAATTAGGGTTTCAACATGATTTAGGGTTTTGGAAAGCTATAAAAGAAGGGTCAGCGACCTAATTCATCATTATGCAGATTATGACTTGTCATTAAGGAGAAGAGGTGCATCTTAGGAGAGATAGTTCAGTGTATTCTAGGAGGAAGACACCAGTTGGTTGATTTCAGTGTTGAAAGACACACCCTAGTCACTGGGAAGATCATCCAGGTCTTCCATCATTCTGCAGTGCTCCCATATTTCGGGTATTATCTTTTAGTTGCTTATTTGTATTCTGGATAAGATCCTTTTGTCTTTTGATCTAGCCGAGTGTTGTTATTTTATTCAGCCACAATTTCTTATTTATATTCCGGCTAAGATCCTTTGTATGTTGATCTAGTCGAGTATTGTCAATTATTCAACCACATTCGGCCATTTTTGTAATCCACAGAGATATCATAATACAAACTTGCAGTCCTTTGTCGCGTTTATTATTTGTATGATCATTTATATGCTGTAAACCTTTGATCCTACACACACATTAGCAACATTTCCTAGACTAGACAAGCCAGGAACATGACAGTGGTATCAGAGCTTTAGTCCTGCCAGCCTGTGACTAAAGACAATGAGTGTAGAAGAAGACCCAGAGGGCCGTGAACACATAGGTGACGAATATGTCACTTACAACAGGCATCGAGAAAGAAGGCATAGGCCTGATTTCCCCCCTTTTCCTCCTAGCTCAGAGGAAGAGGAAGAGGCACACAGAGAAGCAGAGAGAAGGGCAGAGCATGAGGCTGAGCGTGAGGCAGAGAGGATGCTAGGAGACAGATATGAGTGACCAGAGAGCAGTGGCAAGGCCCCCGTAAATCCATAGGAAGCTTTCATGCAGGTTATCAGTGGTATGTTAGCTAGTCAACGGACCATGTCTCGGTCCTTGTCACAGGTGGTTGATAGATTGGCTAGAGTGGGCACCCAAAATACACAAGTCCCGCATGCAACACAGGCGAACTTGAGAGTAGGCAATAGACCCCAGTCACCCTCTCACACATACACCTCTACGAGTAGGATTCTCGAACCCTTGTTTCCTAGTTTCCAGAGGGCACCCCCGGTAGCAGCACCGCCACCAATAACACAGAGGCCACCCACTCATGTCGACAACATTACAGAGTATAGGAGGGAGTACGCAGCATTGGGTCATGACTTCCATCAGGACATGACCTTAGTTGAGTACTGTGGACTCAGACTCAGGAACTGCCTCAGAGAGCCACAGAGGGGAGGACCACAACAACAGTAGGGGCATAACCTCGATTTCATCCGTAAAGTTGGGAAACTCACCATCCCTTCTTTCGACGAATTGTCCAAATACACCGCCAGAGCTTGGGTACAAAAACTAGACACATATTACAAGCTCAACTAGATGACCGAGACAGAGGCCATCAATTTCGCGACCTTACACTTGGAGGGTGAGGCACACGAGTGGTGGTATCATGGACTGGTGACACTGGGTCACAGTCACATCACCTCCTATAGGGATTTTACATATAGGCTCATGGATAGGTTTGACAGGAAGGATCCCAAGATACACTTCAGGGGTCTAGCCCTGTTGAGACAAACTGGCACAACATAGGCATTCATCATAGAGTTTCAGCGGGTAGCCATGGCAGTGACAGATATATCAGAACCCAGGCTGATCATGCTATTCACAGAAGGATTCACAGAGCCTTTGAGAGGATGGGTGAAGGCATATAGGCCTCCCACTTTGCAGGATGCCATCCTTCGCACTCGAGATCTGGCAGACTCAGTGCCAAAGACTAAAACTTTCTCCAAACCATTTGTGCCCCAGAGGGATCAAGACAGGAAGCCATTCCAGAGAGAATGGAAGGGCAAGGATAAGTTGGATGATGAGACTAGGCGAGAGCTTATGAGGAAGAAGCTTTGCTTTAGCTGTAGAGATCCTTGGGTCCCAGGCCACAGGTGCATGGGCAAGGGAGAGATTCATTATATTGAGGTAGTAGTAGACAACATGGACAATGAGGAGGTGGACATCGTGGACAGTGAGGAGGACAGCGTGGATAGTGAGGAGGAGGACAGTGTGGACTTGCCTAGATCCTCATCATATCTTTTAATGTAACACTCTCTTCTAAATATTCTAAAGTGTTTGATAGAAGCTGGTCTCCCTTTCCATAATTCATAGGGTGTATTTTCACTGTTGACACTGATTTTCCCTCTGTTTAAAATGTAGACAACAATGTGAACTGCTTCTCTCCAAAAAATGTTTGATAATCATGCTTCATTTAACATTGTTCTAGAAATTTCTTGTACATAGTTTTTTTTCCTTTCAACTACTCCATTTTGTTGAGGAGTTCTTGCAGTTGCATACTATCTTTTTATTCCATGTGTTTCACAAAATTCTTCTAACTCATTGGATGTGAATTCACCTCCATTATCTGATCTTAAGAAATTTATTTTCAAATTTGTCTCATTCTCAACTAAATCTTTGAATGCTTTAAATTTGTCAAATGCCTTAGATTTATTTTTGAGAAAAGAAACTCAAGTCATTCTTATATAGTCATCAATGAGAAACATGAAGTAGCTTTCTCCTTGCAAGATATTAGTTATTGTTGGTCCAAAGATATCTATATGTACAAGTTCAAATGTCTTAGATGTTGCATATTTCTTTGTCTTAAATCTCACCCTTGATTGTTTTCCATGTTGGCATTGCTTACTGATAGTGCTTGAAGGTTTTGTAATTTTTGACATATCTCTTACTACTTGTTTGATACTGATTTACTAAGGCACATTGCAATAGGATTTTCAAGTTTATGAGATAAGAGAGGATGGAATCCTCATGTATAGACATAGATTCTATGTGCCAAATGATCAAGAGTTGAAAAGTTTTTTATTGTCGAAGATGCATAAGGTTCCTTATGCAGGATATCCAGGCTACTAGAAGACAATTGTCACAGTAAAAAAACAATACTATTGGCCAGATATGAAAAATGATGTTGTTGGTTTTATTTCCATATGCCTTGAATGTCAAAAGGTCAAGGTTGAGCATAGACATCCAACTAGTTTGCTACATCCTTTAACCATTCCAGAGTGGAAGTGGGAAGTTGTAACCATGTATTTCTTTATTAAGTTTCCTAGAACTGCTAAGCAACATGATTATATTATGGTAGTGGTGGAGAATCTTACTAAAGATTCCCATTTTATTTCAGTGAAGTCAATGCACAAGGAAGCCAACATTGTTGAGATATACATGCAAGAAATTTCTAAGTTGCATGGTGTACCTAAGACAATTGTGTCTGACAGAGATTCCAAGTTCACTTCAAACTTTTGGAAAAGGTTATTCAAAGGATTTGGAACAAATCTTAACTTTAGCACACCATATCACCTTGAGACAGATGGTCAAATAGAAAGAGTAAATCGAGTGATTGAATATATGCTCAGGATGTATGTGATAGATCAACCATCTAAATGGGAAGATTACTTGAATTTGGTAGAGTTTTCTTAAAACAATGGGTATCAAGCATCTTTAAAGATGAGCCCATTTGAAACACTTTATGGTAGAAAGTGCAACATGCCAGTGAGTTGGGATAACCCAACAAACCACACAGTAGTTGGGCCATATCTTCTCAGGGAAATAGAAGAGTAGATGGTAAAGATAAAACAAAATTTAAAAGATTCCTAGGACAGGCAAAAAAGATGCACAGATAAAGGCAGAACCCAAAGATAATTTAAAGTGGGTGACCATGTATTTTTGAAAGTTAAATCTAGACGCAATTCCCTAAAGTTGAGGAAGTATTCTAAGTTGGCAGCGCGCTACTGTGGGCCATTTGAAATCCTAGAGAGGATTGATCATGTCGCATATATGCTTGCATTTCCTGCACCCTTTTGTATTCATAATGTTTTATATGTGTCATTGCTTAAAAATTGCGTACCTGATGCTAATCATATTATTGATTGGAATGTAATTCAGGTGGAGCTAGAAGGTGATTTTTGAGTGCAACTGGCTTGCATACTGGATTAAAAAATCAAGAAGATACAGAATTGATTCATGGAACTAGGAAAGGTCCAATGGACCTAGTATGACCCTGAGGATGCAACCTAGGAATATTAGGATGTTAGGCGAGCAAAGTATCCACATATTTTTTAAGATTTTTGAAATTTTGTACGTACATGTGTATATGATGCACTGAGGACAATGCATAAACAAGGGGGAGCGGAATGTAATGTCTCTGATCTGAACCCCTTGTAATTGTACATATAGCCTGGTGAGCCTTTGGCACTAAGTTTTGGTGTTGTGCGCACCTGAGTAGTGCACGAAAATTGTTATCAAGGATAGGGTGCAAACATTTCAGAGGGTTGCGCACACTTGAGTAAGTGTGCACATTTTATAGTGTTGCATGCACTTGGGTAAGTGTGCAAGAATGACCTGGGAGTGCACACCAAGACGAGTTATATATATGTGTGTGTGTGTGTGGTGGTATATGTATTGAGGCCAGAGATCCTGTGTGATTAAGAGGCTAGTGAGTTGGGATGCAGATAGGCCAGTGTGCCTATCCATGTAAAGAGTAAACGTACTCAAGTATTAATATAATATTACATCAATGCACGTAGATAGACTTAGAAGAAAAGAGATGGGGGGTTGAATCCACCGACAAAGGGAAAAGCAGGGAGACTTAAGTCCTAGAGAATATTTTATTAATATTTCTAGGAAAGTCTAATGTTTTTGATATGTATTTATCCTAAGTTCCCGAGGGTAGGGAACATGTCACCAAGTGTCTTAAGATGCTTTTGAAGGTGAGAAGTGTCGAGTTGAAGGCATACAATATATGTTGCTGGCCTTAGTGTATTTTGGGGGGATGATTATTGTTTTTCTTGTACATAGAAGGGGGTCAAACGATCTGGGGAAAATACGATTATTACCTTATCTACAGAGAAGTTTGTAAGGAATTTATGTTTTGTATCTAGATTTTTTCTATTGAAGAGGCATGTTTCAGGCCCGTGAGTAGTCTCTCTGGGTGAGAGATTTGTTTTTTAAGAGGCAGGTTTTCAAGCCAGTGATCATACTCTCAAGGTGAGAGTTTTTTTGGGAATTGTTCCGTGATGTGTTGGGAATTAGTTGCAGGGTTCAGAGACATCCTTTCTGGCCTATTGATGGTAACCTTGGAAGGGAAGTGGGGTAGCTGAAGGAATGTTGAGAAGAAAAGGGGCACACTTCCTTGGGTGTGACAAGTGCATGGGGAATGAGAGACAATAGGCTAGTTGCAATAGCGGGTACCTTGGACTAAGAAATTGTGTTGAGTATTAGACCTTATCTTGTCACTAGGAATCCTTTTTCCAGGGTGGAGTTAAACCCCATCTTGGGGGTGATCCATTGCTGAAATCTTATGAGAAACATAGTCTATGGTTGGGAGAAACATCTAAGTTTTGCACGTAGTTGGTGACTTTCATAAAAGATAAGTGTTCTTTATATGCTTGTCGTGTTTACTATGTTCTTATTTAACTATATTTGACAAGGGTTAATTCTTGTATGTTGTCGCAAATAAGTAATTGTTGTTATTCTGTTAAATGTTGGTTATGCATGTAAGTATGGTGCTTATAGCTTGCATTTGTAGTTGTGCATGAGTATGACGAATTTTGATAGTTTTCATGTAATTTAACCTTATGATTTTCGATTATGAGCCCTCAAGAAGAAGTGTGAATGGTTGTGTGCATGGAGATTATTCTATGTGCACCAGAGGCTGGATTTGCTTGTGTGCACTAGGAAGTAGTCTGCTCACACAAGGAGAATAATTTTGGTGTGTGATGCTAGGATGGTTGTGCGCACAGTAGTACTGTGTGATCAGTACACTAGTGCACATTTGTTTGAGTTACTTCCATTGTGTTTAAAGTTATGTAAAAATAAGAAAGTTAGTGTAGCGTGACTCAACTTCAGGTTGAGTGCATTACTTCAAGTTAAACCGTGCAAACTTGTGTTTCAGTAGAATCTACACAATGTATTTTTAGAGTAGCATTGTTCAATAGTATGTTGGGTAATGTTGAATATTGGTATCAGAGCATGTGATTAATGATGGTAATGGGAAACATTGCAAGTTGGGTGATGTGGACCGACCTGAGTGGGTGGAGACGTTACAATTTGGTATCAGAGAATTTTTTTTTGAAGTGAGTGGTGTAGCTCATCTTGGAAGGCTGGTGATGTTACAATGAGGGTAGAAAATAAATTAAACTCCATCTACAAACACTGAGAACACTAAAGAGGGAGGAGAATTTTTTGAGGAACTATTGAGTAGAAAAAGGAAAATCCTTATAGAATGTATGAGGAACTATTTACCTAAGAAAGGGTATATTCCTAGTGTTGTGTGGGGCAATTAAGAGAGTCTTGTGGTTGGTTTCATTGGAAGGTTGCTTGGATATTTCTATGGTAAATAGTTTCGCTGAACTTAACAGAAATTGGGTTGGAAGAGTGATTTGAGTGTCCTTATCCTATTTCCAATTCCCTAGTGGCCTCATCACCTAGATTGCGAGTGGCATCCAAAGAATATTGTCCATGTTTGGGTAGAAAATTGCTTACCAAAATCTAGTTTCCTTGGATCAACTTATTCAGATAATAAGTATTACATCTCTATATTGAATCCTAGTTTATAATTCTATGGTTACATTGTGGTATTCTTATGAATGAATTAGGTAATAGAATTCATGGGTGTTTGATGTGCTTCATGTCCTAAATTTTTTCTTGTTGAATTCAAAATGCATTAGAGTTTATTTGGCTTGAATTAAATTATGCATTTGAGTTTTATGTATGCATGATGGTTGCATTGATAGGTTGTGTGCGTATGGAATTTTGTATTCTTTAGAGATTATTTGGATGGAATTTACATTATGCATTCAAGTTTATGATATGCATTGTATGTTGTATTCAGGCATGGACCAAATATAGTTCAAATTTCCAAGGGTATATTAGTGTAGATATAAGCCAGCACAAATATGGACTAGAGTCATTTGAATGAGCCTTCAAAATATCTGAGTTCAAATGTTATTTAAATCTTGTGGGATTGGCATAGAGTCCAAACACTTTTGTGCAATTCAAGTGATAACATCAAAGTGGTCAGAAGGGAAAATTTTAGGGGTTATATATCGCCTATGAGCTAATTTTCCATGTTGTTTCCCAAAAAGATTCACCAATTTTCATTTTTTCTAAAATTGATTCGCCCAAATTCTGTAGGATAAAATTATTTTACCTTCAAAATATTTCAAATTTTATAGAAACTATATAAAATCTTTAGAAATTTGAATATTTTTACAAAAATATCTCAACACAATTTATAGTTGTCATATTAAGGGCTAGTAAGATTCGCCAATGTTTCTACATTTTGAGATAAATTTCCATCCTTAAAATTATCCCTGGTGGTTAGTTGGCCTATGTCTAGTTTGAAGTGTTCTTCGAATTGACCCAAAGCTCTTTTTTATTGGCATTTGCAGTAATACCTTTGAATGAGGCCTATGGCCTTTGTCTTGTTCCTTCCAAAGTGGAGGAAAACTTTAGAAGAGGCATAATGGCCTATCAAGAAATTCTATCAAAAGTAATTGATGGCCATGTTTTGAAAGGGCATGATGGTCTATTGGGAATTTCTTTTAGAAGCAGTTGATGGCCATGTTTTAAAAGGGCTCGATGGCCTATTAGGTGTATCTTTAAAATAATCCCAATGACACCTTTTGGAATGGCCTGATGGCCTATCAAGGCATTCAAATGTTTTTTCTTCGAATTTGGCCCATGATCTCAGGGAAACTCAAAGGTTGTTGTTAAAATATGACCAATGAGCCATCTTGCATTTTGGCTCGATGACCTTTGATTGTCTCTTGTCGTTTACATTAAGGTGTTGATCTTTCAAAGAGGCTTGACGATTCATTGGGTCTTTTAAAAAGATCACGTTCTTTCAAGGCTCAATGGTCTATCTAAGCCTTTCAAAATATTTTCTTTCGAGGAGCCTAGTAGTGTCTCTTTTCTTTGAAGGTTGGGAGTTGATATTTTGAAGAGGTCCTGTAACACCCCGGTTTTAACCCCTATGAACTAGAATGTCTTATGTGAATGTGACTTAGGCTGGTGAGATGGTAAAGTTGGAAAGGGGGAGAAGTTCCTAGAAATGT
>ML779855.1:626503-641739 GCA_009831015.1 Picea engelmannii
CAGGATGGACAAGGACAAGAGATAGGGGGCTAAAGGGGCTAAGTCTCTTTATTATATGTTATTTAATCATCTTGGTTTTAATTGAGAAAAGTGGTTACATGAGATTCTTGGGGGGAGGCCATGTGGTTCTTGGTTCTAGTAATTATATAAACTTTGCCTATGGGTTATTTAGGGGTTGTTCTTTGTTCTTCATTCATTGTTAAGAATTCCATCACTCATCTTCCTCATTCTTTCCAATTCATGTGCCCTTGGTAAGAGCATGGAAACAAATGGCTGGAGGAGGAGAGCCATGGTGAGATGGATGTGAGGAATTATTGATCATTCCATAAGGGAATGGATGCTTGTGTGCATGATATTGATGGTAGTTTTGAAAGAATTGTCCACAACTGAGAATCCTTGGAGTTTCCAGCAATGATATTTCATGGACTAGTAACATTGGTTCCCTAGAGAGAAATGGAACTACCTGAGGGACTGCATAACAGAGAAAGGGGTTCATTTATTTGGGTTTTGCAAGCTGAAGGGGAGGAGAGATGGAAATTATGATTGTTGTGTGATTGGGAAAACATGAGAGCTTGTTAGCTAACTGGTGTGGTTTTAGATTTGGTCTAGGACCCGTCCTTATGGATTCATAGCCCTGGCTTGTGGGTGACATTGTTGTTGAGAGTGAATAAACAACACTGTCAATGGTTGGGAGGAACACCCTTTGTCTACACTAAGTTGGGGTTGTCTAATTGTTCTACGAAATAACTTTTTTCGCTTGAATCCGACAATATAAATTTGCACAAAATCACTATTTTTTGGATTCATCATGCTTAAAAACCCTTAGAGATTATACATAAATAATCACTCAAATCTACGGATCTAACAATTTCTCCCTAAATTTCAAACAAATGTAGCTAAAAAATATCGCCAAAATAAGTTATTTCATATAACGTTTAGACTATGACATACATTTACATTTCCCTATTCGAAAGATCGAAAGATCAAACTTACTGGTCACAAAACTCAAATCAAATGTTTAAAGCATGTAAAAAAATCTCACAAAACTTGAAGAAAACGTTTAAAGCATGTAATAAAATCGTTATCGTGAATTGGATTTCAAATTCCGACCGTTAGCTCACCATCCCGAGGAATAGACCTTATAACCTAAAATTGTTGCTTTTTAGATTGACCAAACTTTAACTCACACGATTACAGTGTTTGTAGCGATAGAGATGTCCAATGATGAACGGCGCCATCCAATCAATCAAAACTATTTCCATTGTGCGCCAGCCTTTCAGTGTTTAATATGTATATGTCTGGAACTTCTGTTATTCTGTTTCCAGTTTTAACGGGTATATTTGTTTGGAAAAAAAAACAGTATCACTGTCCGGATATACTGTGTAGAGTAAATCTCCACGTATACTCGTTAAATACGACATTGCAGAGTGTTTGTTTGTGTGTAGTGCTATCATAGTAAACGCGTCCTGGAAGAACAGAGCGAGTGGTCAGGGATGAAGGTGTCGGCTTTTTCTCTCTTTCTCTTTTCTTTGCTGCGCAGACGTACTTCTCTGATGATCGTATTGTGAAACGAAATGCCAAATATATTCAACATATCCAAACGCCACTGCAAAAGTTAATACTACAAACATCACATAAAAGGGCCAAGAGAGTGTTGTAAACGTGAGATAAGGAGGCTCGCATAACAAGACACTGAGACTAGCAGTGAGTGATGTTAACAGAGAGATGGGATTAATGGAGCCCTGAACCTTTCTTCCCGATGAGGCATTCATTCCAGCGGAACAAGACAACAAGAACAGGCTTCTATACATCTCGGAGCGCCTGATCCACATTATGTATGGTGGAGGAAGTGATCCATGTATGCATGATTGCAGAGGAGCCTTCTACAGTCCAGTATTAGGTAGATGTGTGATTCAGTGTCTAAATTCAACGTGACACATATCACTGTTAAATAATAATAGTAAACTTTTCGTTTTGCACTCTAAAACGGGTTAAGGAGGAAGGGTGAGATTTGATGGGTCTATGCTGGTTTAATTGCATGGAAAGGAGGTTGACAAGATGGTAGGTGCCAAATTCATGGATTAATTATGTGCTTTGTGTTAGAATGATGGTAGTTACATTATATAAATGACCAATACATAAAGGATGTAAATATCTTGTATGAATTCATAATGTGAAGCGCAAACTAGTGCATGCTTAGATATGTATTTTCGATCAATATGCTTTTGATATACAATGAGGTAGACTTGTCATGGTATTCTCAAGAAAGGAACCATCTCTTTTCCTGTGCCCTTTCTTCATGATTTTTAATTGGTTCATTTTATCCCATTGGTTATTCATCCTTTCAGAGGGGGTTGTTATTTCATCCATTCCATGTTGGATTCTATTCAAGGGATATGTTCCCATTCTCACGTTGGAGACTATGATTTGAGCTTGTAAGTGACTAAGTAGCTATGGAAGAGAAAGATATGAACTTGGAAGAGAGAGAAAGAGCACAAAGGAGCATATCAATTGGTTTGAATAGGAAACCATTCCCATTTCCATGTAGATCAATGCTTATTGAGTGCTCAAGAGATAAGAGATGACTCTATTAGGTTGATCACGAGGGTAGACAATAAATTAAACTCCATCTACAGACACTGAGAACACTAAAGAGAGAGGATGATTTTTCGAGGAATTATTCAGTAGAAAAAGGAAAATCCTTATAGCATGTATGAGGAACTATTTAGCTAAGAAAGGGTATATTCCTAGTGTTTTGTGGGGCAATGAAGAGAGTCCCATGGTTGGGTTCATTAGAAATTTGCTTGGAGAGTTCTATGGAAAATAGATTGGATGAGATTAAGAGAAATTGGGCTGGAAGAGTGATTTGAGTGTCCTTAGCCTATTTCCAATGCCCTAGTGGCCTCATGGCTTGCAAGTGACATCCAAAGAATATTGTCTATGTTTGGGTGGAAAATTGCTTACCAAAACCTAGTTTCCTTGGATCAACTTTTTCAGAAGATAAGTATTCCATCTCTACATTAAATCTTTGTTTATAATTCTATGGTTACATTGTGGTATTCTTATGAATGAATTAGGTAATAGAATTCATGGATGTTTGATGTGTTGCATGTCTTAAATGTTACAATGTTATTATAGATATTTCAAAAGTTACAACGTTATTCAATCTCATTCCAATGAATAATTCTTTGATCTAAAGGTCTCCACGTCCAATTGGGTCCACTCTCATTCCACACAATAAGTTGATGCACGTCACCCTTTGGGACATGCTAGTTTCGACGTTGGCATCCTCGTTGCCCTGACTACCAAGCTGTCACAACACATCACCCTGACATCGCTCTCATTTTTCTAAGTAGATCATCATAGATCCAACGCCTGAGGTGGATCCTCCGATGCATCTATGGTCCTTGGACCTTCTCATCGTCGGACTCTATGTCACCTTGCACACTCCGACCAATGGTCCAGAATCTCCGATACCACTCTCCAATAGATCAATGGTTTTAATTGCACATGATCACTCTGACAACTTACACATGCCACCAACGACCACGATTCTCAGTTCTCTAGTCCGTTGATAGATAAACGGTTCTTATTAACTCATATTTTCTCCCATCGAAGTCCTTGTGCAACCTTGCACTTGAACACTCCAACGATCTAATGATCTTCGCGGTACCTCATCCAATGGTTAATATTTACTCGGAGGATGGCATCTGCACAATATTGCTATCATAGTAAACGCGTATATCTCCACGCCATTGCAAAAGTTAATACTACAAACATCACATAAAAGGGACAAGAAAGTGTTGTAAACGTTAGATAAGGAGGTTCACATAACAAGACATTGAAACTAGCAGTGAGTGATGTTAATAGAGAGATGGGATTAATGGAGCCCTGAACCTTTCTTCCCGTTGAGGCATTCATGCTGACGTTACGGCTACTGTGGTTGCAAGAAGAACCCATTCAGCACTGTGTCCCTTTTCTCGTTGAGGGAGAGAATAGGTTAGGGATACGAAACATACGACATTCATTCCAGCGGAACAAAACAACACGAATAAGCTTCTATACATCTAGGAGCACATGATCCACATTATGTATGGTGGAGGAAGTGGAGGAAGTGATCCATGTATGCATGATTGCGCTGATAGGAGCATTCTGCAACCCAATATTAGGTAGATGTGTGATTTCATGCCTAAATTGAATGTGGAGTTGATAATGTCACTCTTAAATAATAATAATAAAAAATTAAGTAAACTTTTCCCTTTGCACTCTAAAAGGGGTTAAGGAGGAAGGGTGAGATTGGATGGGTCTATGCTGGTTT
Organism: Picea engelmannii; assembly: GCA_009831015.1. Lineage (NCBI taxonomy): Eukaryota > Viridiplantae > Streptophyta > Pinopsida > Pinales > Pinaceae > Picea > Picea engelmannii. Next base: position 630,822 of record ML779855.1, read on the forward strand.
AATTGCATGGAAGGGAAGGGAGGTTGACAAGATGGTAAGTGCCAAATTCATGGATTTGACCATTGGATTGTATTGGAACAAAATATGTGCTTTGTGTTATAATCATGGGAGTTATATTATATAAATGAAGAGTACATAAAATATGTAAATATATTGTATGAATTCTTAATGTGAAGCTCAAGGCCAAGGCCAAGGCCGAATTAGTGCATGGTTAGACATGTATTTTCGATCAATATGCTTTTGATATACCGTGAGGTAGACTTGTCATGGTATTCTCAAGAAATATAAATATTATTTTGGAAGTTAATATAAAGGTCCAAGGCTAGGCACAAAAGAGTACAAGACGGACTATGAGCCCACTAGAAGGCAAGAGGAAAGTGGATCCAAGGGGTTGAAAAATAATCATAATTTACCTAAGTCTCATAGATTTCATTTTTTTTCCATGTTCCTTATTAAATACCCCAACTACCGATCATTTAATGCAAGTGGTCGTTGGTGGGGAACTTTGTCTTCCATAGTTATGAGAGCATGCGATTGAGTAAAAATATATAGGAGTATAAGAGACTCCATCTCCATAGGGATTCTAATTGCATGGATATTTGAACCATCTCTTTTCATGTGCCCTTTCTTCATACTTTTCAATTGGTTCATTCTATCCCATTGGTTATTCATCCATTCAGAAGGGGGTTGTTATTTCCTCCATTCCATGTTGGATTCTATTCAAGAGATATGTTCCCATTCTCACGTTGGAGACTATGATTTGAGCTCGTAAGTGACTAGGTAGCTATGGACGAGAAATATATGAACTTGAGAGAGAGAAAGAAGACAAAGGAGCATAGAAATTGGTTTGAATAGGAAACCATTCACATTTCCATGTAGATCAATGCTCATTGAGTGCTCAAGAGATGAGAGATGACTCTATTAGGTTGATCATGAGGGTAGACAATAAATTAAACTCCATCTACAAACACTAAGAACACTAAAGAGGGAGGAGGATTTTTTGAGGCACTATTTAGTAGAAAAAGGAAAATCCTTATAGCATGTATGATGAACTAATTACCTAAGAAAGGGTATATTCCTAGTGTTTTGTGGGTCAATGAAGAGAGTCCCATGGTTGGGTTCATTGGAAATTTTCTTGGAGAGTTATATGGTAAATAGTTTGGCTTAGCTTAAGAGAATTTGGGTTGGAAGAGTGATTTGAGTTTCCTTAGCCTATTTCCAATGCCCTAGTGGCCTCATCACCTGGCTTGTGAGTGACATCTAAATAATATTGTCTATGTTTGGGTGGAAAATTGTTTAGCAAAACCTAGTTTCCTTGGATCAAATTTTTCAGATGACAAGTATTCCATCTTTGCATTAAATCTTCATTTATAATTCTATGGTTACATTGTGGTATTCTTATGAATGAATGAGTTAATAGAATTCATAGATGTTTGATGTGTTGCATGTCTTAAATGTTACAACGTTATTATAGATGTTTCAAAGGTTACAACGTTATTCAATCTCATTCCAATGAATAATTCTCTGATCTACAGGTATCCACGTCCAATTAGGTCCACTCTCATTCCACACAATCAAAAGCTTATGCACGTAACCCTTTGGTACATGCTAGTTTCCACGTTGGCATCCTCGTCGCCCTGACTACCAAGCTGTCACAACACATCACCCTGACATCACTCTCATTTTTCTAAGAAAATCATCATAGATCCAATGCCTAAGGTGGATCCTTCGATGCATCTATGGTCCTTGGACCTTCTCATCATTGGAATCTATGTCACCTTGCATGCTTCGATCAATGGTCCAGAATCTTCGATACCACTCTCCAATAGATCAACGGTTTTCATTGCACATTATCACTTAGACGACTTACACATGCCACCAATGGCCATGCTTCTTATTTATCTAGTCGTTCGATAGTTAAACGGTTTTTATTAACTCATATTTTCTCCCATCGGAGTCCTTGTGCAAAATTGAACTCAAACACTCCAATGATCTAACGATAATCACAGTACCTCATCCAATGGTTAAGATTTACTCGAAGGTTGGCATCTTCACAATAGTTAAGGTTCTAACATTTTCTCCTTGAAACAAATCTTACAATATCCAATGACTATCGTCTATTGAGATCATTCTCAAATGAATCAACGACTACTATTGACTCAAATCTTATCCCATCAGAGTTCCAATGTAGCTTCACACTCAAACACTTTGATGGCCTTTCCATTCGATCAACGATCCATTTTTGTTCGCAGTTCTGAATCAATGACTGTGATGTCCTTCAACTCAAACACATACTTTTCTTCATGGTAACAATCCAATTTGTGACTTAGCCATTTCAGGACTTTAGCATTTCTCTGATATCATTCCTTCTTGTCTACATTCACAGGGTAAACACATAGAACTCTATCAAGAGTTCAACAATGCACAATCATCTTTACAGAGCCCCATCAATATACAAGGGAATTATCTCCTCATTCTGTCTGGTTTGACTTGTATTCTTGATGCTTCCTCTTTTGTATGGTTTCATTCTCAGAGTCTCCCCTTGTCAGATCTTGCTCCTCAATCTTGTCATCTATTCGAGGAAATCTCATCCAACTTTCAATCTTCATTTTCTCCAACTCTGTGCAATCCAAAATCATTCTGGTTATCTTATTTTTGTGCAGTGCACTTCGTTGTTATGGTGCTATTTTTTAGGGTAAGTACACAAGGATCTTGCAAATATTGTCTCCCCTTGTCTTTGACATCAGTATTATTCGTGATTTTCACAATCATGTCTACCTTTGACATCAGTGACAACCATTTTATAATAAACTCCCCCTTTTTCATTGATGGAAACACAATCTGAAACTCCTCTAGTCTATGTCACCATAGACCTCATCATTTTGTTGTCATCTAAGTTGATTTATTCATGCTAGTCTCCCCCTATCTCTTTACTCTGTCCCTTTGAAATCAATGGAAAAATGGATTTCCTCCCCCTGATACAGTACTCTTTATTCTCTATTTTGTAACCAACAACCTTCTTCTCTTTCTATAATGCCCCCTGAGTTAGTGCTCCTCTTGTAGTGCTTCAGTGAGTGGATGTCATAGATACCACCCCTAGTTTCTTTCTGAGATACTCGTGGAATTCTCTAGGAATAGTTTTTGTAAATATATCAATAATTTGTTCCTTTGTGTTGATATATTCCATATTGACAATTTGTTCTATGACTTTCTCTCTTAAGAAATGATACTTGATTGAAATGTTCTTTGTCTTCAAATGCATGACAGGGTTTTTAGAGACATTTTTTTCTCTAGTATTGTCACACAGTATTGATATTGGTTGATTATAGTCTACATGAATATCTTTCAGTGTTTGTTTCATCTAGAGCACTTGTGTATAGAAAACTTTTGTTGCAATGTATTATGCTTTTGCTATAGATAGAGATATTGATGACCTCTTCTTGTTGTCCCAGGACACCAAGATACATCCCATAAATAATTCTCCACCACTGGTGCTCTTTCTATCATCCACATTGATTTCCCAATCTGCATCTATGTAATCTCTCAAAGTAAAGTCTTTTCTTATGGGATACCATAAACCAAATTCTAGCGTGCTTTTCAGATATATGAATATTTATTTTACTTCTAGCACATGTGTTTCCTTTGTCGCTTCTTGAAACCTTCCAATTAGACCTACTTCTTGCATAATACATGGCCTTGAAGTTGTTACATATAGGATACTTCATATCATTGATCTGTACATGGTTTGATTTTCTTCCTTTCATTCATCGTTTTTACTTAGCTTACAACCAGTGACCATGGGTGTGCTGACAGGTTTACAATCTTCCATTCCAAATTTATTTGTCATATCTTTGATATATTTTGGATGAGAAATGAATATGCCTTTGTTGTTTTGAGTAATCTGCAGTCCTAAAAAGAATGACAATTTTCCAAGCATGGGCATCTCAAATTATTTTTACATTTCTTTTGCAAAATTTTGGATCATTCTATCAATATTACTTCCAAAAATGATATCGTACACATAAAGTACAATGATTAACATCTCTGCATTATCTATTTTGATGTAAATATTGTTATATGTTGTTCCACATTTCAAACCTTATTGTTGCAAATACCTATCAAGTATTGAATACCATGCTTTGGGAGCTTACTTTAATCCATATAATTCCTTCTTCAATATGCATGCATAATCGTCATATTTTGACAATAAGAACCCTTCAAGTTGTTATATGTACACTTCTTCCTCTAAATCTCCATTTAGGAATGCTGACTTGACATCCATTTGATACACCTTAAAATTATTGAAACTTGCAAATGCCAAAAACATTCTAATTGCTTCTAGTATTGCAACAGGAGAAAAAGTTTCTTCAAAGTCAATACCTTCTACTTGAGAATACCCTTTACAGACCAATCTTTCTTTTCTTCTTACTACTTTTCCATCTTCATTTAACTTATTTCTAAATACCCACTTTGTACCAATCACATACTTATCTTTAGGTCTTTGAACAAGTTCCCATGTCCTATTTTTCTCAATCTGGTTTAACTCTTCTTCCATGACACTCAACCAATGTTGATAATTACCGGCTTCTACAAAACATTTAGGCTCTATTTTGGACTGTAAAGAGAGATTTACCTGTTCAGATTTGCTTGCCAGTTTTCTCCTAGTTTGAATCTGAGCAGTTTTATCACCAAGAATTAATTTTTCTGGATGATTTTTCTGCACAAAGCTTTATGGTGTTTGTTTATATTGACATTATGTTTCTTCTTCATTTTCTGGTTCTTTTTATTCTTCTTCTTTTTCTTGTTCTTATTCTTTATATTCTTCTTTTTTCATTTGATGTAATCCATTTCTTTTGCTTCCAGTTTTTTCCTATGTGGTATTTCTTCATCTATTATGACATTAACACTTTCAACAATCTTTTCATTCTTTCATTGTAACATATATATTTTTTTCTTCTTGATAAATACCCAAGAAAAATTCCTTCATCTGCCCTTGATTCAAACTTGCCTAGATTCTCATCATCTCGTTTAATGTAACATATTCTTCTAAATATTCTAAAGTGTTTGATAGAAGTTGGTCTCCCTTTCCATAATTCATAGGGTGTCTTTTCACTGCTGACATTGATTTTCCCTCTATTTAAAATGTAGACACCTATGTGAACTGCTTCTCTCCAAAAATTGTTTGTTAATCATGCTTCATTTACCATTTTTCTAGAAATTTCTTGTACATGTTTGTTTTTCCTTTCAACTACTCCATTTTGTTGAGGAGTTCTCGCAACTGCATACTATCTTTTTATTCCATGTGTTTCACAAAATTCTTCAAACTCAGTTGATGGGAATTCACCTCCATTATCTGGCCTTAAGAATTTTATTTTCATATCTGTCTCATTCTCAACTAAAGATTTGAATGCTTTAAATTTGTCAAATGCCTTAGATTTATTTTTGAGAAAAGTAACCTAAGTCATTCTTATATAGTCATCAGTGAGCAACATGAAGTAGATTTCTCCTTGCAAGCTCTTAGTTATTGTTGGTCCAAAGATATATATATATATGTACAAGTTCAAATGACTTAGATGTTGCATATTCCTTTGTCTTAAATCTCACCCTTGATTGTTTTCCATGTTGACACTGCTTATTGAAACTTCTTGAGGATTTTGTAATCTCTGACATATCTCTTACTACTTGTTTGATATCGATTTTTACCAGGTTGTCAAATTTCATATGACCCATTGTTTTATGCCACAACCAACTTTCATCTATCTTCCCTATAAAACATTTTTCTCCATTGATTTTATCAAAAACATATACATTGTTTGGAGTTTTGATTGCTTTTACAACCAATTTGCTTGAATTTGGTTTTATGATCTCACATTCTTAGTAGTTAAAAGTAAGATTATTTCCTTGATCACACATATGGCTTACACTGAAAAGATTATGTTTCAAATTTTCAACGCACATAACCTTTTCCACTTTATCTTTTCCATTGTCAATATTGAGAGTGCATTTTCCAACTATCTTTGAGTTGCCATTGTCTACAAAGGTAAAATTGCCTTCATTCCTCTTGAGGGTGATACAATTTGATCTATCTGTTGTCATGTGACTAGATAACCCACTATAAATGACCCACTTATCCTTATTATTTTGTGCACGAAGTGAATCTTGAACGAACATGGATTTTTTCTTTCTTTTGTTTCCTTTGTTCCTGATTTCTTTTCATGATCATTGAAGCTTCTTCTTTCTGATTTTTTTTAAATCACTTCTACAGAATGTTGTTATATGCCCAAAATTATTACAATTATAACATATGATGTTATAGTTCATCAAAGGGGAAAATGAGTTGTAATTTCTTCTTGAGAATCCATGGGTATCTCTATTGTTATTCTTCGTATAACCATCTCTTACATTTTTTCTGCAATCTATTTCTTTATGACCAAAACCATTGCAAGAATAATAATAGCCAAAGAAATAATTTTGGTACCTGATTGTGTGATTCCATCTTGATGGGAGAGTATTCCTAATTATATCCCTATGAGGAAGATTTATCTTATGTGGAACATGTTGATATTCCTTCCTGTTGTTTTCTATCTTAGTAGAACTTTTTAATATATCAACATAGCTCTTGTTCCTTCCTTTACTTGACCGTTTTAAAGAAATTGAGGCTTCTTCATAAGAAAATTATTTCCTTTTATTGTAACCAAGACCAATCTTGTCAAATGATGATCTTTGATGATTTATGATTTTGTTCAAGGTTGTAGATCTCTTCACAAAATTTATGCGGGTAGGTGATCTTTCCAATTCCTTTCTTAGATGGACTATTTCAGATTCTAGATTGTTGCATATACCTTCCTTTTATTTTAGTTGGGATTTTAAGATGTCTTCTACTCTCTTTGCCTGTTGTACTTGAACATTTAGGATAAGTACCGACTTCTCTGCTTCTTAAAGATCATGTTCCTCCTCTTTGTATTTTTTTAATTCATTTTTATGCTTTCTATTTTTTCTTTGAGTCTATCTATTTCTTATAAGGAACTACTGAGTTATGCTTCAATATATTCTTATGTATCAATTTCAGGATTGTCCTCTTCTTTTGAATTTGTGTCTCCATTTTCTAGAAAATTTGTTTGCATCTCTAGACCCATAAGAGAATTTCTTATGTTTCATTGTCACTATCATCTGAAGAGTTGTTTTCCTCATTGGTATATAGATTCTTCTTTCATCTGAAGAATTTTATTTTCTTTTCAATCTTTCCCTTCTTGTATCCTTTGAGGTTGGAATCTTCTTCATTATTTTTATTATTATAAGGGAATTTAGAAGCAAAGTGTCCTACTTTTCCATAATTAAAACATATAAAGAGAATCTTACCCTTGTGTTCGTTTGATCCTCTTTTGAGATTTCTGACAAAGTTAGCTTTTTCCTCATCTAATTTGTTGACTGAGCTATCACTTGTCTTGTATTCTTTGGTCTTTGTCTTATTTTATGCCTTGAAGGATGCTTCTTTACTTAATAGTTTTGTTGGCTTGTCCTGTTCTATCATCATTTCATATGTAGTGAGGATTTTGTGCAACTTATCCATTGTTATCTTGTTTAGGTCCTTTAATTCTTCAATGATAGATATCTTGGGATTAAATCTTGAGGGGAGTGATCTAAGAACCTTTTGCACAATTATGGTTTCTTCAATATCTTCACCCAATCCTCTGATCGTGTTGACAATCTCATCCACATAAATAAAATAAGCTACATACTCTCTTCTTCATTCATCTTGAGAGTCTCAAATTGTCCTCTATGGATTTGTAATTTTTCCCTCTTGACCTTTTCATATCCTTTATAAATTTTCTATAAATTTTCCCATATCTCTTTTGTTGAGGCACAATGCATGACTTTGGTATACACTTATTTTTCCAGACCAAAAAAAATAACATTCTTGGCCCTACAATTACTATTATTGAGCCTCTTTCCATATGTATTTATGGGTGGAGTTTTTGGAGCTATGTAACCATTCTCAACTGCACTCCAAACGTCAAACCCAAGTGACATCAAATAGGTTTTCATTCTTATCCTCCATAAAACAAAATATGATCCATCAAATCTTGAAGCTTTGTTTGTGAAAAAACCTTCCTATTTATCCATTTGAGCTGCAAGGATTCACCTTCCAGTGGTTACAATGTTCCTGAAGGAACCTTCTCTGATACCAATTGTTAGAATATACACCAATATTAAGAGGGGGTGAATCAATATTCATCGAATTTTAGCCACTTTTTCCTATTACCATTTAACTAGATATCATATAATCAAACATAAGAAATGTATAGAATTGATGACATCAACAAATATCAACACAAAGTTACAATACATATATATTTTACATGGAAACCTAGTAAGGGATAAAACCACAAATTTTTTTCTTATGTTTAAACAAGAATTACATTCTTTACAGGCTCCAACCTATGAGGGATACCAATCCATGCAGTAAGCACCACTTGCAAATTTTCAAACACTATCTTGACAGGCACCAACATATTAAGGATATGAGGACACCATTCCTCACTGTAAGCACCTACTTACATTCTGCAAGAACCAACTTTCCAAGAACAAATCTGTTAGGAAGATGAGGACACCAATCCTCTCCCCTGCACCACCCTGCCACCCTGAACTAAATAAGTTTTTTATTTACCTTTCTTGCAATTTTTGATGTCCTTGGACCTCAGAACCCCAATGCTTCCACTTCTCCCATGATCTAATCCACACCCCGAGACAATTACATTACATTCCCTTGATTTTATGGTATCCTCATACCTATGAGCATAAGAGCTCCTCAACAATTTTCCTTCACCACTTCCCTTCACACCATTCACACACTCGAATTTGATTTGGGAATCTTTATTTATACATTCTCTACTTTCAAATATTTGTCCACATACACAAAATGTGTGCTAGATATGTTGGCTCCCACCTTCGAATCTTCCTTGAAATTGGGCTATCAAAACATCTCCAAAAAAACCAGTCTCAATATTCTTTTATTGTACGTGATTTGTTCATGGTCTCTTATCACTTAGCAGCCATCAGATCATCTCTTCGATTAATCCTCAACCATCAATATGATCTCCTTCACATCGATACCACTAGGCTACCAGACCCTTGGGACCTTAACAATAAACCACCATCGGATCTATATCTCAATTCAATATCCATTGTCAATTGTTCATAGTCCACTTCAACCATATCTTCTCCGATGAACGACGAATATCTACTCATTGTGCCAACTTCAATGGTTGAGATTTGATACAATGAACTAAAGGTATCCACATCCAACTAGGTCCACTCTCATTCTACATAATCAAAAGCTGACACACGTCACCCTTTGGGACATGGTAGATGCCACACTGTCATCCTCGTCACCTTGAACACCAAGTTATCACAACACATCACCCTAATGTCACTCTCCTTTTTCAAATTGAATCATCATAGATCAAATGACTAAGGTGCATCCTTTGATGGATCTATGGTCCTCAAACCTTCTCATTTTCTAAATCTATGTCACCTTGCACGCTTTGACCAACAGTCCAGAATCTACGATACCACTCTCCGATAGATTAATGAATGTCGTTGCACTTAGTAATTCTGATGACTTACACATATCACCAAAAACAACGATTCTCAATTCTCTAGTCCTTAAATAGATCAACAGTTCATTTTAACTTAGATTTTCTCCCATCAGAGTCCTTGTGCAACCATGAACTTGAACACTCCGACGTTATAACGGTCATTGTAGTACCTCATCCAATGGTCAATATTTACTCAGAGGTTGACATATGCACGAAAATGAAGGTTCCAACCTTTCCTCCTCAAAACATATCTTACAAGATCCAATGGTTCCCATCTGTTGAGATCATTCTCTAATGTATCAATGGATCCCATTGAATCAAATATCCTCCCATCAGAGTTCCAATGCAGCTTCACTCTCAAACACTCTCATGGCCTTGCCATCTCATCACTGATCCATATTTTTTCACTATGTCAAATCAATTGTTGTGATGTCCTCTGAATCAACCACAGATTTTTCTTCATGGTAATAGTTTGATTTGGGACTTATCCATTTTATTACTTTAGCACTTCTTCGATCTTGTTCCTTCTTGCCTTAATTCATAGGGTAAACACATAGAACTATATTAGGATTTCAACAACACACAATCATCTTTATAGAGCCCCATCGATGTACATGGACTTTCTCTCCTTCTTCTTTCAGGTTCAACTGGTATTATGGCTGCTTCCTCTATTTGTCCGATCCGATTCTCAGAGTCTCCCCTTGTCATATATCTCTCCTATATATTGTCGTCTATTCGGGAATAACCCTTCCAGCTTCCAATCTTCATTTATTCAACTATGTGCATATTGAAATCATTATTTTTATCTTATTCTCTCACAATGGACTTTGTCGTTATGGCATTGTTGTTCAAGGTAAGTACATAGGGCTCTTGCAGATATTGTGTCCCATTGTATTTGACATTAGTAGTGTTCATTAATGTCACAATCCTGTCTACCTTTGACATCAATGACAACCATTTTCCAACATTGTTAACAAGGAAGGTTGACATGGATGGTCAAGAAATTAGAAGAATGGATTACTCAAGCTAAAACATCCTTTGAACATAAGCATGACACAATAGTGACTTTAGCATAAATAGATACCAAAAGGTACCAATGATATGAGAAAACCAAATAGGAGGCATTGAGGCCATCTCTATACTAATTGGAAGAGTAACCAATCAGGGGAGTGTAAAAACTTGTAATCATGGTATAATTCCTAAGGTATTACTAAAACCCAAATTGTGAAGGAGTGACACATTGCAAGTGCCTTGTTGAAAAGTGACATAAGTGACTTGCTACTTCATATTCAGGACAAAATTATGATCTTGATTCCCCC
>ML779855.1:641816-678285 GCA_009831015.1 Picea engelmannii
TACCTTTTTCATATTAGAAAATCTCGAAAAAAATAAAATAATTCCAAAGTATAATGGAAGAAATTAGTGTCACAAGATATGCGACTATGTTCCAAGAACATGGAACAAACCTATGCAAAATAAAATGAAAAAAAAGTATTGCATAGGAAATGGAAACTCATTAGAAAATCTCTTCTAGGACAGGGTATGGTAGGTTTGAAATGTATAAACAAGTAATGCAAAGGAAAGAAACAATTTAGAATACAAATGTGGTTTGCATAAAGTGGTAAACTACAACAAGGAATTGGGAAAAACAATGCATTCATATATAAGAATAACAAATTAAAAACACACCAAATATAAAGGTGGAAGCATCTATGAAAATGGTCAGAAGTAAATGAGAAAAGAGAATGAGATTCATAATACAATATAAAACTACAAGGGATCACGGTCCTACCTTAAATTGACAAGATAGGCACCAAATGACAAAAAGGTGTTAGGATAAGGAAACCCATCATAGGAAATCTCTTCTGTTAGAGTAGAGAAAACCACAAATAGAAAAGGAATATGCACCAACATCCTATAGGATCAACCCTGAGGAAAATTCAGGTAGAAAAAAGGTTTAAATGCATCATAATAGAGAGGAAGCCTAAACCTATATGAATGTTTCAAATTATACTTAACCATGTCAAAAAATGGATGAATCATGTTCCCTAAGCAACCATGAATCCAAGTCAAAGTATTATAACCAAGAAACAACCATAACATGATCATATATTGATCCAGGAGGATCCAGGAACACTCACAGAGGTCCAAGAGGATCCATAAAAGATAAAAATTTGACTATATCTAATTCTCTTGAAAACTAAATCATTACATAGAGCTCGACGATAGATTTCCAACAACACAAAAATCTCCTCAAACAAAGTTTGTATGCAAAAGTTATGAATGGTCTAAGTTTGAGTCAAACATGGCAAAAGTCAAAAGTCAAAGGAGGACACATGTCCTTTATATACAAAAGGTGGAGTTAGCATGATGAAGATTGACATCAGGAAGGTGACATGGCAATGCAACAATATATCATGTGTCACCCAAAAATGGACTTTTTAGGGGTTCATTTGGACCAATAAAGCTTTGACATGTGACATTTGTATGATGACGTGGTAGGAAAACAAATGGATTAGTAGAAAAATGACATGTGGCCTCCGTACAAACTACATGGTAGACAGGTGGAAGATACGTTAGCATCACAGTTAGCATGACATGGTAGACCATACACATAGGTGGTAGGTATAGTTAGAGGTACATAAGCCAATGATAAGCTGCCACATGGACCAATGAAATGGCACCACATGGCACCTTCCAGAAGCCCATGTTGGGTTGGGTATCAAAATGGTTAGAATCAGTGGTTATTGAACCCTTGACCTCCAAGGGAATCTTCCAAAAATATTCCATATGCCAATGAATTCCCATTCATCTACTAACCAACATGCCAACAATAGTTCTTATTATAATAAAATGGGTTATATTGTATTTAATATAATGCTGACATCAACGAACCATGCAGTGTACGGTTTGGTCCACCCCCACCCTATTTATATGCAAAAATATTGAGGTTGGAACAAAATTCGAGGATGCATGGATCCCAAGACATAGGTACAGTATGAGTGTATTGGAGTGTGTGCCAAAGAGGAAGCTAAGTTATGGTGTGTCTCAATTTGTGTGCCATGAGGTATATTGTCCAAACATTGGCATGTTTATACTCATTTTTTTATTTTTTTTGAGAGGAGTTCAATGATGATGTTATTTTTGTGCTAAGAGGTCATTTGTGAATGTATTAGTCCATATTTCCATTAATGAGCACCATAGTGCATCATTTGGCATGTAAAGAGGGTAAAATTCCGCCAATTCAGAATATGGATGACTTTATACTCATTTTTCTCAGAATTTCGGAAGGAATTCAATGGTGAACTCTATTTCTGAGTTTGAGTAGTGGAATTGAAGAGATTCCATAAATTGTCTTTGTAAATCCATATCGTAATGTAATTCGACATTTTGAGATTATCAATAGTCTCACAATCTAAAGAGGATTTGAAGATGAAGTGAATTATGACATCAATACTGTATAAATTGAGTTCTTTTATTTTCTGTTGTGTTATCTCATAAATATTCAAAATAATCATCATATTATGATATTTTGGATAAGAAGCCCAACATCATTTTTCTACAAATCACCTCAATACGATCAAGAATTAATTCTAAATAAGGTTAGATGTTAATATGTATATTTTAAAGGAATAAGTGGTATCTAAGGATTTTTGGATTAAGTGGTATCATAGCTAGTTTTGACATGTATTTGAAATTTGTTGATGTGATGAGGTCCAAGACTCAAATTGGTGAAGATTTTGAAGACTTTTGTTGAGAGGAAAAAATGAGCAAATCTCTCATGAAGTTAAGGCTACACAGGAACATTAACCAACAAATTCAGAAGGAAAATTCTAAAGTAATGATGCAATTGCAAACTCTCAAGGAAGAGAAGCAAAAGCTGCAAGATCAATTGATATGTCATGAGGAATTCCATAGAGGTATTTTTCATGAGTTGGAAAGGAAGTTGCAGACCAAGTATCAAGTATTGGCACCATCAACATCAATCCATGAAGATTGGCAAGTTGAGGATGTAAAGTATTCGATGCAAGAGAAACTAACTCTTTCAAAAGGAATAATTGAGAAGGATGACTCCTCATATTATTCTTTTTCCTATCAAGATGGATAATGCTCGAGGACAACTGAATCAAGGAGAAATTCAAATGAATAGGTCCTTCATAAGAAGTTAATCTTACTTTCCAGTCCAGAGAAAGGTATGCATTCTAAAGAGGGAATGAAGACATTTCCCACTAGTGAGATTGGTAAATGGTCTATGTACACATGTGCTTTCTATGGAAATAGTAACCGTGATATAAATAAATGTCAAAGAAGACAGTCAATGCAAGAAAATACCTCCAAGAAGAAGGATAAAGGTAAAATTAATTTCTCAGAGAAAAGGAAAAGGGGGAATGACTAGAAGGGATCGTGGTTCCAAGATGGGAACAAGACACTCTACTCTTATTTTGGTGAGAGTGGACATCATATTGAGAAGTGTTGGAAACTTTATCCACACTCACGTCTGAAGTAGAACTGAAAACATGTAAAGGCACTTGAAAGAAGACAAACAACAACCCTAGATGAAGTTAATTATCTTGCTGAAATATTTTAGAAAGAATACTTGCTAATGGTTGGTCTTAATAGAGTTATATATGAAGACATCGAGGAATAGTTCGTGGATAGTGTCTCATCTCACCACATGACCGATATGATATCAATATTCCTAAATTTCTCAGAGACCGACATAGATTGCTATGTAGGATATGGAACTAACACCAGACAAGCAATAAGAGGGTATCGATATGTAAGATTCCATCTCTAATCAGGAGGATTTCAAGGAATAGAGAATATGTTATATGTCCATATTTGAAAGTAAACCTAGTCTCAGTTTCAAATTTTGAAGATGAAGGATATGCAGTCACATTCCATAATAGATAGGTAATTGTGTATTCAAGGGAAGCTACTCAAGATATAATAAGCGTTCTTGGTGTTCACAAAGAGAAGTTATATAGGTTACTAGGAATACCTATAATATGGTTTAATGGTTTCATGGATTCAACATCAGTCTATTCTACATCAAATTCAATGTCAGATTCCACGTCATCGTTAGAGGCATTGTCAGGGATAGGAATATGTGAGACTCTTTCTAGTACTAAGGGGAGGATGAGTTGATGAATAAACCATCCATCATAAGAGATTTCAATGTAAATATGTATATTTGTAAACGCAAGATAATATGCATATGTAAATACCTCCTAATTTTGTTTCTATTATTGTATTAGAAGGCTTGCAAGCCACTCATTGTAGATTATAAGAGTGAGAGGAATTCTATAAAATTTCTATATAGCCACCTTATATGTTGTTAAGAGTGAGAGGAATTTTGTAAGAGAGTTTCTATATAGCCACCTTATATTTTGTTAAGAGTGAGAGGAATATTTTTAAAAGGATTTCTATATAGCCACCTTACATATTGTTTGAAGTGAGAGGAATCTTGTAAAATGGTTTCTATATAGCCTCTTTGTTATAGGAGTGAGAAGGGAACTTATAAATATTTTTAAGCCTTTCGACAACAATATAGGAAATTGCATTGTCTTGTTATTCGCTAAAGGGCTACATATGGATCGAATTGTCTAAGTTAACATTTTTATTCTAAAGAATCGAAGGCGAAGGAATAGAAGGATGAAGGCAATTACAACATATAGATCGAAAGTGGGAAGAACATCAAAGCTATGTAAATCTTTCTAGATTTGGTAAAGGAGAAATAATATTCTTTGTAAGAGGATGAATGCTACAAGCATATTCAAGATATTATGTCATGTTTGTATATATGTATACCTTAAGCAGAAGCAAGTCAGGTACAAATGGTTATAGTACACATAGAATTATTTTCAATGTAGGAGAGAAGTAATGGACAGGGAATTCATTTAGAAACCCCTACAGATACATCCAAAGTATAGAAACAAAGAGTCCAAAATGGCAAAGAATATATCAACATTCGACTTGGTTTCATGATTGGCCGAGATAGACTATTTTCAGCAGAAAAGGAGATGGGAGTGGATGTTGAGTACATGATTCAGATTTAGATATTGCATATATTCAGTGAACATACTTTTTTTATGAAGGAATCTACGAGCCAGAACCGAAGCTAAATCTCTATTAGCGATAGTGTAAAAGAGCCAGAGTCAGAGCCATATTTCAGAAGAAGACAAAAGTACATTGATATAATATCTAAGATCCAACATCCAACTTGAAAATTTAGTCCCAAGATATTCAACAAGGTGGAAGAGTGAATAAGCTTCATCATCACTAAGTTATTGGATAAGAGCATTATAGTCATATGTAAGAGTAAGTAAGATTTATCATCACTAACTTGTTGAAACATTCATACTTTTAGAGGACCAAAAGTTCTTCAGTGGGAAGGTTTTATCTAGGAGGATCCATGAATGCTCACATAGGTCTGAGAGGATCTAGAACGCTCACAGAGGTCTAGGAGGATCTAGAAAAGATCAAAATTTGACCATCTCAAATGCTCTCAAAAACTACATCATTGCGTATATATCAGTTATAGATTTCCAACGGTGTAAAAATCACCTCAAATAGAGTTCATATGCAAAAGTTATGAATGGTCAAAGTTCGAGTCAAATAGGGAAAAAGTCAAAAGTCAAAGGAGGACACATGTCCTTTTCGTAAAACAGGGTGATGTCAACATCAAGCTGATTGATGTTAGCAAGGTGATGTGGAAAAACAAAAGTGTGCCATGTATCACTCGAAAATGAACTTTTTAGGGGTCCATTTGGACCAATAAAATTTTGACACGTGACATTTGTATGATGACGTGTTGGATTATGTGGCAAGAAAACAAGTGGACTAGTAGAATACTAACACATGCCCTCCATACAATCTATGTGGAAGACAAGTGGAAGATATGTCAGCAGCACAGTCAGGATGACATGGCAGATCATATGCACAGGTGGCAGATACAGTTGGCGACACATAAGCCAATGACAGACTACCACATGGACCAATGAAATGGCGCCATGTGGCACCTTCCGGAAGCCCAAGTTTCATTGGGTGTCAAAACGATTAGACTCTGTGGGTATCAGACCCCTGAACTCTAGGGGAATCTTCCCAAAATATTCCATATGCCCATGACTTCCTAACCATCTGCTAACCAACATGCCAACAATAGTTCTTGTTATAACTGAATGGGTTATAATGTATTTAATATAATGTTGACGTCAACAAACCGTGCGAGGTATGGTTTGGGCCACCCACACCCTATTTATATGAAAAAATCCTAATTTCGGCACACAATCCGAGGATGCATAGATCCCGATACATAGTTACGGTACAAGTGCATTGGAGTGTGTGCCAAAGAGGAAGCCAAGTTATGGTGTGTCTCAATTTTCATGCCATGAGGTATATTGTCCAAACATAGGCATGTTTATACTCATTTTTCTCATTTTTCCGAGAGGAGTTCAATGGTGATGTTATTTTTGTGCTAAGAGGTCATTTGTGAAATTTAGTCCAAATTGTCATTAATGAGTGCCATAGTGCATTGTTTGGCATGTAAACAAGGTAAAATTTAGCCAGTTCAGAATATGGTCGACTTTATACTCATTTTTCTCATAATTTATCAAGGAATTCAATGGTGAACTCTATTTCTGTGTTTGATCAATGGAATTTAAGAGAGTTCATAAATTGTCTTCATAAGTCCATATCGTAATGTAATTCAACATTTTGAGATTATGAAAAGAAGTCTCACTATCTAAAGAGGATTTGAAGATGAAGTGAATTATGACATCAATACTGTATAATTTGAGTTCATTTACTTTTTTTTTTATCTCATAAATATTCAAAATAATCATCATATTATGAGATTTTGGATAAGAATCACAACATCGTTTTTCTGCAAATCACCTCAATACGATCAAGAATTAATTATGGATCAGGTTAGATGCTAATATGTGTATTTTAAATGAATAAGTGGTATCTAAGGATTTTCAGATCATATATCGAAAATCCAAAAGAGGAGATTGATTGAAATTTAAAGGCATAGAAGTGTTTTCAACATTGATATATTCAATAATATCCATCTTGATGCCATAGTCTACTTGTGAAGACTCAATGTTGCCATAGTTTGAGGATCTATAAGAAAGGATATCAGACTCAAAAGGAAAATCAAAGTTGAAATCACAAATGGAGTCTATAAGAACATACACAATATTAAAAGGCTATAAGGATATATCAAAGAGATTCAGACATAGAAACAACAAGATATAAGGATCTAAAATCAGAGAGACTAATATCAAAAGATAAACTTGAGGATCTATGACCAAATAAATAAAAGTTGGAAAGAAAATATGAGGTTCTATGACCAAATAAATCAAATTCATAAGAAATATTGACTTGTAGCTCAATGACAGAGTCTAAAGATTTAGAAATGTCAACATATGAGGATATCTAAGAAGAAATATAAGACTCTAAAGGAAAATCAAATCTAGATTTGATTGAAAATGGGTCCAATCTAGGGAAATGGTCTTTATAAAGGATGATAATATTTGAAGGAATGTGTAAATTGATAGTAGCCTCTAAGATAGTTTCATTTGAAGGAAGAAAATCATCCTAGAGAGAACATAAGTCAAAATATTCACTTGGAGCAATAGGGTGGAGAATAGGATCCAATGCCCCCATTTGATAAAACACCAAGTCAATTGTCAAGATCATGTCCTAAGAAGGAAAACATGAATGCATAGGTTCCTTCTTAGTATAAATTGAACACATGGGATATGAGACCATGCAATTCACCTATGGTGGGGTAGTGTCTATCAAAAGACTAGAAATAGAAAAAGGGGCGACATGGTGTAAAGTTGAATGAGGAGAAGGATCAATAAATACATTTTGATAAATAGTGGAAATGCTTTTGTTGCGATGAAAATGCATGAAATCAAATACATAGACAACACAACATTCATAACATACACATAATTATGCCAAAGGATCATATTGAATTCCAATGGGACTTCCATAACTATAACATCAACCGAGACAATTTCCCCACATAAAAAAGTAGGCAACCGAGGATGAATATCTAAGGATTCACTTGGTATTCTATCAAATTCAAACAACTAATTGGCAATTGACACAAGTTCAGGAGAAAAAAACCTCTCCAAGCATACAAAAATAAAATACTAATAGGGACTCCTTGACTTGTCTTCATTTTTTCTCCATAATCTTTCTCTTCTTACTCCTATTAGACTTTTGGATACTAGAAAACCTAGGAGAAAAACTTTTGCTAAATGAAGTAGAAGAAGAAGGAATTCATTTGACTTGTGAAGAAAGGTAGGGGTCAAAATTGGTTTGATGATCTTGACATAAGGTACTTACTTGGGAAGTGTCAAGAGAATTTGGGACATTCAAATTTGAGAACCACTAGACCACCCCATAGTGAATGAGGAAGATTCAAGGTATTCATCAAAAGGGGACCAACATTTCCAAACAAAGGAAAATCACAAGGCTCTTCTTGCAAATGGATCACTTGGTTGGTACCTCTATGAACATTACCCATAAATTTTGATTCAGAAAACAAGATATCTCTAAATCTTTGTATGGGGCCAAAAAATAACAATCAACACACACCTTTTTTCTCAATGGACAATGAATCAATGAACACACACCTATAAAAGATTCTAATTTTATCCAAGAAAACACACTCTTTGATCTAGATTTATGAGCAAAACGAAATGAATAACAGATTCAATAGAATAACACAGAGATATGGAGAACAACAACAAATATCCAGTGAACAATAACTTCTATTGAATAAATGAAATAGGTTGAAACTATAAAACTGGAGAACTAAAAACAACTTGCTCGAATGGTGGTAGCTATCTCTAAGAATATATCTAGTTGCTACGTGCATCTGTCTAAGCATAATGATTACAATGAGGCTCCAAAGGCCCTTTTATAATTACTCATGAATTCCAAAACCCTAGAAATACAAAAATATAACCCTAGGATATGAAACACCAAAAGTTATGTGGGCCCCGATGGGTAAGTTGGTACCTCAACTCCGCGGGGTCTTAAATTTTGCATACGACCTCTATTTTAGGCGCATGATATCCCATTGGAAAGGTCTTCTCGAGAAATACACATTATGCCATCAAACTTTGGCAAGCCAAAAAAACACTGTTTAGGGCCCCAAAACGGCCCTGGAAGTACAGAAAGATGTGCTAACATGAAAACTTCCAAAATAAGCCAGTTGGATTAGGTGGGTGGCCAATAGTCTCCACCTGGAAGATGTTTAGGGCTTCAGATATCCTCGAAAGTGTAGAACCCACAATTAAAAAAAGTATAGAAGAACGTGTCAAACTAAAAACTTTCAAGATGGGCTAGTTGGAATAGGTGAGTGGCCACCAATATCCACCTGGATCAGTCCTCATCCCTTAGGAATCAATGGTATCCATTGTGTTGATTTACCCCATCAGGTGAGGAAACCTTTTCTAAATTTTTCCCCGAGTGAGCCACTTTCCTTGGTGTAGGAGTTTCCCTGCCTTGACAACCCGATAAAGTTGGATCATCTGATGGTGAGTTCCATTGACATTTGTGTCCACTATCTGATCAGTGGATGCATGTTCCATGTAGTTAGGGTTGAGATCTATTGGTGTCAACTTTTCTGTGATATATGAGGTGTCTAATAATGGTGGAAAATATGGCCAAAGGAGGTCCACATTGAACACTGGGTGCAAGCCAAGGAAGGGTGGAGTGTTGAGCTCAAAATCATTGCTACCCATAGCCTTGGTAATAGTGTAAGGCCCATAGTGAAGTGGGCAAATATTCTGATGGGGACCTGTAAGGTGTTCTTTTTGAAAATGTAACCATACCTTGTCTCCCACATGAAATTGGTATGGTACCCTGTGTTGATCATGGCGCTGCTTATACTTAGCATTGTATTTCTGCAAAATCTCATGGACCTGTTGGTGGATGTGTTGAATCCGCTCAATGAATCTGGTGGCTTTTTTGGCCTTAGAGTGAACATGGGAAGATTTTTTTTGTGTGGTTGCAAGAGGTAGTGAAACATCAATGGGACCCAAGGGTTGGAATCCAAGCCCCACTTGAAATGGGATATGGTTGGTGGAGCTATGGAGAGCCCTTTGTAGTTGTGTTGAACATAGGGAAGAATATCATCCCATGTATAAAGATGCTTAGAGTTGTACATGTGCAAGATGTGCACAATCATCTGATTGATGAATTATGTTTGGTCATCAGTTTGGGGGTGGAAAGGAGTGGATTTAGTGAGCTTGGTGTCCAACAGTGACCAAAGACTTGACCAAAATGTGCTGAGGATCCTATTGTCCTGATTGGAGATGATGGCCAGTGGTATCCAAAGATGGACCCACACTCATTCAAAGAAGATCTTGGTAGTATTTGTCGTTGTTATGCTCTTTTTGCAGGCTATGAGGATGGTCATCTTCGAAAATCGATCAAATACCACAAATACACAATCATTGCCTTGCTTGGTGGATGGAAGGCCAGAAATGTAATCCATTGAGATGGATTCCCAAGTCATCTCCGGAGTAAGAAGAGGGGTGTATAAGCATTGCTTCTTGATGGTTGGCTTGGAAATGGAACAAGAAGTGCAAGATATGATATAATTGTTGACGTTCTGTCAAAGTTTTGGCCAATAAAAATGAACAATCATAGTTTTGTCCATGCCAAAATGTCCTTCCATCCGAATGTAGTGAGCCTCCAAAATCAAATTTGCATTCTTTCTTGTAGGAACACATAGATGGACCAGATGGCATAACAGTTTGTCCTGAATGTGAAAATTGGTGACATTCACGCTTGTACCCAAGAATTGATAAGTGGTGGCAAAGTCTAGATCTTGTTGATAAAGTTGGGGCCACTCAGATGCCTTATACCCACAGGAATGGAGCACGGTGGTGAGTGCAACCACGGGAGGTCGACTGAGGCAGTCAACATTACTATTTGTGCTCCCTGTCTTATACTTGATGTTGAGATGAAACTGTTGGAGGTAGGTAGACCACTTATGATGGCAGTCGTTCTGCAAATTCCCCTGTGTCTATATGAACTGCAGAGGCTTGTGATCAGTGTGGATGATTTTCTCCTTTCCCAGAATGTAATGTTTCCATTGACAATAGGCTTGTACAATGGAATACATTTCCATGTCATAGGTGGGGTATTTCTGGACAATATATGAGAGTGTCTCACTATGGTATGCTATTGGATGACCGTGTTGAGTGAGAAATACACCTACAACATAATCAAATGCATCAATCTCAATGTTGAACAGTTGTTGTAGATAGGGTAAGGAGAGTACTAGAGCTGAGCACACGCGATGATTCAAATCATCAAATGCTCAATATTGTTCCTTCCCCCACATGAAATTTTCCCTGCCACCACCATTGGTCACTTGGCTAAGAGCCCATGCAATATGGAAGAATCCCAACATGAACTGTCGGTAGAAGTTGTCCAGTCCCAAGAAGATCCGAAGCTTGGTTAGTGTGGTCAAGGCTAGCCAGTCATGGATGACTTGGATCTTAGTTGGATCAACATGTACCCCATGCTCATCAACAATTTAGCCCAAGTATTGGAACTTGTTTGTGCCAAAGGAGTATTTATCCAAGTTGGCATATATCTTGTGCTGTCGCAGAGTGTTCAAAACCTACTGAATATGCTACATGTGGTCATCCCAAGTTATGTTGAAGATGATGATGTCATCTAAATATACCAGCACAAAAGAGTTGGTGAAGGGTCTCAATACATCATCCATCAACCTCATGAAATTGTTTGGTGCATATGTTAATCCAAAGGGCACGACCAACAATTCAAAGAGACATTATTTAGATTTGAAAGTTGTCTTACATACATCAGTTGGTTCGATGGGAACCTAGTGGTAGCTAGACTTTAGGTCAATCTTGCTGAAGAAATTTTCCCCCTTGAGTTGGTCAAGAAGGTCATCAATTCTGGGAATTGGGTATCAGTTCCTGACTGTGATTTTGTTTAATTTTATGTAATCAATGTAGAGCCACCAAGTCCTGTTTTTATTCTACACCAGTACAATCATTTTTTCACAAGGGGAGGAGCTAGGTATGATGTGCTCATTTTGAAGAATCTCTTGGATCTGATGCTTGATTTCTTCATTTTCCACCAGTGAGCGAAAATAGACTAGTCCATTAGGTAGAGGTGCCCTAGGGGTTAGATCAATTGGATGCTTGAATTGGAAGTGCATCAGTACCTCGATGGGTGAGGAGAATATGTCTCTGTACTCTTCCACGATCCCATCCACTTGCTTCTGATACAAAGACATGCTCTGTGTAGAGGCCATGGATGTGGCAGTGAACTTCTTCTTACTGTGAGCATGGATCATAAAGAAGACGTACTTCCTGGTCTGTGAAATGACCTTACTGCATTTCTTAGAAGAGATTAAAGACATAGTGGCTGGCGGTGCTACCTCTGGTATACTGTACAATTGTCTACCCAAAGTAATAATAACATTGCGGGGTCTAGAATCATACACAACATGTCTCTTCCACAAATATAGGTGTCCTAAAAGAACACAAAAAACTTAAAGGGAAGAAATATCACACAATACCTCATCTTTCAAAGGCTTGATGTCATAGGGAAGATGACACTATTAGCTGACACAAAGATATCTTTCTTGTTGAAGCCAACTGATGGTGTAGGGCTGCAAGTGCAATGTCGTTGGAAATTCCATCCGCTTGACGACCTTTTCCAAGATCAAGTTCTTTTTATGTCTGCTATCGACAATGAAATGAAGAAGATCCCACTTTACCCACATTTGCGAGTGAAAGAGGCGATCCCCTTCCTTTGGTTCTTATGGTTCGCTTGGATGGAATTTGGTGGTAGAGACAATGGCACTGGGTTCAACATTGATAATCCACTTCACTCCTTCTGGATTTGATTCAGAGTTAGAATCGACCTCCGACTTAGAAGCTGTCATCTCGGCCACGACTGACTTCTTGGAGCAACATTCTTCGATGTTGTGCCAAGGGATTTTATGGGATTCACACCATTTTCACGTGTCCTTCTTCCACTTCTCATTACCCTTCTTGTGTTGTATCTTGGACTGGTTGTCCTGAGAGTGGCCATATTTTATCTATCCCTTTTTTTGTGGGTTGAGGCCACCTTTTCCCTGCTTCGACTGTGAGGAGTTTCCAGATCCAAACTATCGCCTCTTCTTCTTAAATTTATGCTCGATCTTGAAAACATATCTATAAGCCGTACCTAATGATGCGATGTCGAAAAAATCCATTTATTTTTTAATGTATCTAAGAAAAAAACCATGGTATTTGAGCACCATATGTTTCTCAAAGTCTTTGATACCCAATTTGGTGCACATGGTATGGAAAATATTGGTGAAATTTGGTAATGTCTAGTCCATTTATTGATGCAGGGTGGTCCATCTAGTGTACTAGTCCTCGTAGCTTCTAAGAGGGTAATATCGTTCTTTAATGTCATATATAAAGGAAACCCATATGGGGGAGACCACAAATATTGTATATTCCTCTATGGCCCATTGCTCGGAGTAAGTATCCCACCAGTTCTTAACATGGGGATGGCCTTGAGGAGTGAAAAAGTAATGTTTTCCCTATCAGAAAAATTGTGGACCGAAAAATACCCTTCGAGCAGATTCAACCATTTATCTACATAATCCACATCTATCAGTCCTTCAAATAATGGAATATCAGAGTTTACTTGTACCTTGAAGGGGGTTGCATGGCATCTTGATGAAGATGCATCTCCTATGGGCATCCGTCGAAGGATCTGTGCGAATGTTCCCATCATTTCATTCCTTTGTTGCGCAAGGGCTTCCTCAAGCAAAATTTTAGAAGGATATCCTGCTCCATCATCTTTTTTTTCGTCCCCTATGGGTTTTTTTCGAGCTTGGTGCGACCGATCTTGCAAAGGATCGATTGGTTCGAGTCCCAACTTGTACCCAGATCTTGTTGAGGACATGCACAAAGAAAAACAAATGAAGAGCAAACCACTCTGATATCACTGATCGAGATTTATGAGCATAATGAAATGAATAACAAACTGAATACAATAACACAAAGATACAGAGAACAACAATAGATATCCAGTGAACAATAACTTCTATTGAATAAATAAAATATGCTAAAACTGTAAAATTGCAGAATTGAAAACAACTTGCTCAAATGGTGGTAGCTATCTCTGAGAAGAGATGTGGCTGCTACGTGCATCTATCTGAGAAGAATGATTACAATGAGGCTCCAAAGGCCCTTTTATCATTACTCATTAAGGTCAAAACCCTAGACATCCAAAAACCTAACCCTAGGAGATAAAACGTCGAAAGTTATGTGGGCCCCGATGGGTAAGTTGGTACCTCAACTTCTCAGGGTCATAACTTTTGCATACAACCTCTGTTTTAGGTGCGTGATAGACTGTTGGAAAGGTGTTATCGAGAAATGCATATTATGTTGTCAAACTTTGACTCTGTCTATAGTTTGGCTGTGGCAAGCCAAAAACACACTGTTTAGGGCCCCAAAATGACCCTCGAATTATAGAAGGATGTGATGACATGAAAACATCCAAAATAAGCCAGTTGGATTAGGTGGGCGGACACTAGTCTCCACCTGGAAGATGCGTAGGGCTTCAGACAACCCCAGAAGTGTATAACCCACAATTACAAAGAAGTACAAAAGAACGTGTTGAACTAAAATTTTTCAAGAGGAGCCAGTTGGAATAGGTGGGTGGCCACCGATATACACCTGGATTACTCTTCCAAAAGCTAACCCAATGTCATTAAGTATCAATTCCAACTAGTAAAGAGTTGAAAAGGGCCTTCTGAAAGTCATCCTAGGATGATGAGGGGCCAGGTCCAACTAGTGAAGGTTCAAGAGACAATTATGATAACCCTCACGCAACAATCACATAAGGTGAAAGTACCCTTGCAAAGATGGGAACCCTCCAAATGAGATAAAATGGATGTTAGGAATTTGTATCAGGTACCACAAGTAGTTCCAACTTTTAGTCACCTAGGTGAAAACTTATAGAAAGGACACTAAGGCTACCACTTTGCAACAAACAGTCAGGTAGAACAATCATAGGTCAAGTTTTATCATATGGACAAGAAATGTAGGACTTATTCCTAGATCCAAAACTCTAAAGAAATGGTGTTAGCTGGAGGACTTGCCACTTCAACTAAATTTCCCATAAATGCATAGGCCACCAAACAAGAAAGAGTGGATAATCTCAATACTGTATTAGCTTTAACCTTGTTCTTGAAATGAATGTGAGGTGTTATTTCCTGACAAATTTTGTTGCTACTATTATATTTTCAATACTCACTAGTGACTCTATTTTTCTTTTTACAGCCTTGGAGAGTTTACTCTACAAACTAAACCAAGGCTCTAAAATCCTAGATTATTGTAAGTTTTTCTTAAAAAAATCAGCAAGTCTATTTCATTTATTAAGTGTTTCTTTTAATGCTTCTTTTTAAATTGAGGGATATGGAAGTGATAAAACGTGATGTTCTCAAATGGAAAAGATATAGAAAGAGAAAAATTGTACCTGGAAAGATTTCTTTGCAATGTGACTTTTCAAGAAAACAATTTCAAACCAAAGAAAGATATTATTTTAGAATTTCATGAGAGCATGCTAATGAAATCAAACACATATTTTCTTTTAAATGCCATCACTTTTAAACTGCATCAAATTACTTAAGGGATTCTCAAATGAAGGATTTTTTTTTTGAATTTTGCAATATTCATTTTTTGTTTTCAACAATGGAAAACACAAAGAAATACCTAAAATAACAATAAATATTTATTTATTTATTTTATTGTTTCAATCAATGCCAAAAAAATTAAATGAATAAATAATGTCACACCCTCATTATTGAGACTCTGGAACCTAATCATGCAAAAGAAAACAAATATGGATAGGAAAAATCAGACTCACAGGGATGATTTTAGGGGCTAAATTTCGCTCATGGGCTAATTTTCCATGGTTGTTCCCAAAAAAAGATTCGCTATTCTAAAAATCATTCGCTCAAATTATATAAGATAAAATTGTTTTATCTTAAAAATCGCCAAAATTTTATATAAACTATATAAAATCCTTAGAAATTTGAATATTTTTATAAAACTATCGCCAAACATTTTACAGTTGGCATATGAAGGATTAGTAAGATTCACTAAGGTTTCTACATTTTAAAATAAATTTCCATCCTTAAAATCATCCTTGAATCAAAGTACACATTGTTTTTTTCACCTTACAGGACATGGCACATGGGTTCTATTAAAAGAACTTGCGTGCACCCATGAATTTTGGAAATATAACAAGCATGCACTCACATATTTGTCTTGAAAGAGTCATATGCTAAAGTCAAAGGGGAAGAAAAAATCAATCAAATAGGCTACAATTGAAAATCCCCATTCTACAATAATAAACAAAGGGAAATAACCTAGATAAAAGAATGACCAAATATAAGCAAATTGTAATAGAGAGGAGAGGGGCCCTAATAGGAAAGACTCAATTTGAGTCCTCCATAGTATGGTAACTAGTTCTATTAGAAAGAAAAATCCCTAGTAACTTAGGAATAATTTCTAACAAAGCAAGGGAGATATTTGAATCTTCAATCCAAAATCATTTGGTTACAAAAGTGACTACCTAGAAGGAAAAGAAAGTGGGAAAATTTGTGATCATGCTAATAATACTTTTTTTTTTCTTCTATGCAATACAAGGAACTTCCCACCATTCCAAAACATATTCTAGACATATTTCATAACAATCAACCTTCCTCAAACTCTTCTATGAATATAAACATAAATTCAAATTGAATTGTCAAATAACAACATGAATTTATGACAATTGATTCTAGCTAACTATAAGGGGGTTGGTTTAATCCTAATATAAAAAATAATCGATTATAATAAAACACATTGCAATCTGATTTGGTAGGAGCTAGGGGGTAGCAGTTGGGGGAGAAGAGAGAGATCTTTATTATTAAATTAACATGAACAACAAATATGGTACATGATTAATGTTTCTGGCACCTTCATCATGAAAGTGTGGGTTCCTCCAACTTGGATGACATGCCTACTTATTATCCACCTATAATATCTATCTTTATTATGGCTAGGAAAAATATTTGAGAATTTTTTACCCAACTCAAAGCCAAAAATGTGTTCGGGGCCAAGGATCTTTGAATAGGGAAACAAAAATTTGAATCCAAGCTTTAATCCTCTTTTAGTTTCTCCAACATATCCTTGCCAATGAACTCTTGTGTTTTCATGTCTCTTCATCCTTCCTTAAAATTCTTATTTATATGGATAAAAGTTGGTTCAAGTAGTTGGAAGTTGGTATATGGGTTGTACATGTGTACAACCTTTTCATATTTTTCTCAAAACCATTATTTTGAATGAATTTTGCATATTTTTTAGGCTATTCTAAAGGAACTCATGAGTTGCATGAAGGAAAGTAGTGGGAAATCATGATTTTCATGAATAAAGTAGTGGGTGCTCATGGGTTGCATGAAGGAAAGTAGCGAGAATAAGGAAAAAGACTTAAAAACTTATCAAGAATATATACAAACTAGTGAATGAAAAAATGAAGGTGGCCTAGCTTTATTTAATGGTCAAGGGGACATGAATGTAGCTATAACAGTGATGGGAAAGGGAATCTCAAGGGAGGAATTTTTTAAGAAGATGATGTAGTTTATAGGGCAGGTTTTCCAAGACCAATGGGATTGAAGTCATAGTCAAATAGGGAGCTATGCAACAATTCAAGGTACTTGGCATAGGGCAACTAGAGTGGCTTGCTTGTTAATTCTTTAGGATTAGCATTAGGATTTGGAGAGGTGACATTGGATTTCTTCTTCACCATGGTACTCTATATCTTAGTCCCCTATGACCATAATGTTTTTCTCTTATTTTTTCTTATCCCTTTTCCTATATTACTTCCCTACAAAAATTCCCTCACTACCATAAGACTCAACCCTTTCATCCAAGAACATGGAGTATTTTCTTCAACCCTTTCTTCTAAGGATTTAGTGTGTTTCCCTCTTCTGCATTGCAACAATACATATTCAACACTGCCTCTTCATGACTTCCAATAATATATCTATCAACGTTAACCACACATGCTTGGACAATTCTACAAGGTTCCTTAGCACCATAAATTATCCCCAACCATGCTTATGACTCCCATTGACATTATTAACACTACAATAGAAATAATGATATTTATATGGTGGTTCACCAAAACTACCCCCTATCATAGGGAAATGGCGTCATTCACCCCTAGTCGTACGACATGTTCCCTCTTCCTCAACTCTTGTCATTGCCACCCTCACTAGGTGTTACATGTCAAAATGTCACATCCTAAGTGTCGCAAGTGTCGCAAAGTGACGTATGCACCTTGTTAAGTGTCACATGCACTATCTCAAGTGTTGCATGTGTTGAGGAAAATATATGAATTTATCTTACTCAAGAATTTTCGAATCTTGCTTGGTGAAGGAAAGATTGTCGGGAATATTACCCTATGTTTATAGCCTCAAAATGTATTTCCCAATCCACAAGTATTAATTACAAGGTCTTAGGCTGGTTTTTTTAAATAAAAGATTGTTGCAAAATATAACATTTTTATATAATTTTCTGAATATAACAGATTGCAAAAAGTAAATGTGGAGATCAAAAGAAAAAACACCAAGTCACAGATTAACACAAATGCGACAGAATAGCAATCACTTTATTTCATTCCAAGAAATCAAAAGTAATATTCTCTTACAAAAATCCTTGTGAGGGCATGGACCAAGGTCAAACTTATAAATCCCCAATGAAAACCATACAAAATGACTCTAGCAAGAAGTAAAAACTAAACTTTAAAATCTGGATCATCTTGCCACATACTGCTTCCCACTTGATTCTGCACAATATCCTTTATTAATCATGAAATTCAATTCATAAACAAATAATTCTACACAGACTATCAAAGATAGATCAACACCTCTAAGACAAGCATCTGAATGATATGGTTCAACTTTGAACCTTGCTGTCTACAATAGGACCCTGCTCTCAAAAAGAGAATTATGCCTTTAATAAATTGAAGAATGAATGAAAATTGAACTATCTCAATAAAACTCAAGAGCAAACATTAATATGTTTTCTCCTTCTATTCTCCCCTTGTTCTTCCTTCTCATTTGGATTTTACGCATTCCCAATTAGTTGAAGTAGTTCAACTACCTCATTTAGTTAAGTTAACTAAAACTTAACTAATGTTTAGTTTAGAGGAAGTAATAACAATAATAATAATTAAGGGTCTTTTATTAAATAATAACTAAGTGGGTGGGACCCCTTGTGAGTCCCTTTTATTTCTTAACAAAAATAAACATAATTAGAAAGTCAATTAAACACATGCCTCCTTGTGGCCCCCATAATTATTTCCACAATTTGAAATTTAAATATCAGAAATATTTCAAATTATATCCAAAACATGTAAATATCCACAATATCCTAAAAAATAGTTTGTTGTCCAAAACTTTCTATAGTCCACTGTCCTCAATAAATCAATTATAAACACATAATCAAAATCCATATTTGCCACTTTGAGAGGCAATTCTTCCTTTGTCACTGCTTTCCCCTTTTGAAGTCCCAGAAATAGCCTTAGGTTGGGTGGATCCTTGAGGATTGATCTCACTAATGACATGGGAGCAGTCGTCTCTCAAGTGCATACAAGAGGACACTGACTTGGTTGAGTCACTTGAGGGAGAGGATGAAGCAACAACAACTTTACCTTTTTCATGCACATGATGAGCCTCGATTTTGAGTCGTTTTCTTGCATGGGATGACTGTACAGGTGAGTGTGCAGGGGAAATTTGAGCACTTGTGTTTACAGGTGGAGGAGGAGGAGGTAATGACAAGTTTTTCCATCCATGATGGTGGGAGACTACTGGGTGAACAATTTCCTACCATCCATCATTCTTGGGAACTTCAGGTTGCAAAGATACATGGGGAGGCACAGGGATACCAGGAACATTTTGGGGATGGAAGGGAGCCCTCTCTGGTCTAGGATGAACTATTCCTTTCCCAATCCAATTGAAAAATCCATCTTGAAAGAGATGGTTCAACTCCTGAGGATCGACATCCAAAATGTATTAAGAATCTGGGCCTTCTAGGCCTTCTGTTCCAGTTGCCTCTACCCCTATTGTTTCAGCCATGACTTCCTCTACTGAAGAATCTCATACTGTATGCAACAATTATTAGCAACTATCTCTTAAAAAACCGTATATGACATTCTCTTAATATGAAACAAAGTTTGGCTCAGAAATTAACATAAGACCCATGAAATCCACAAAATTTATTTAATAATTTTCAAATGAGTAGGGGGAGAAACTGGTTCATGGGATATCTAGGGGGATTGTAATAAGCGAAAAAGTGATATCATGACAGGGAGTAAGAACATGATTACTACTCAACAATTCATTAAATAAATGATTGTGCGAACAACACCAAAATATATCAGTTGTGATCTATCTCTGTGTCATTTTTTATCACTGTCATACAAAGTTTTAATTTTATTTTAGTGAATAGGGCGTGCAAAATTAATTTGGTATCGTGAGGGGATTTATAATGAGTGAAAAAGTGAGAAAATGAGAGGGAATTATATGGATATTGTTCATAAAATAAATTAAATCAACCAACAATCATAACTCTATTTCAAATTCAATCTAAAAAGCATCCACTTCCAAGACCAAAAACATTTAATTGTTCCTCAATTGCATACAGATTGTTTTCTGTCTTCAATAAAACAATTTAATTTTCCAGGAATCTTTGATTTATACCAATCTGTGTATTCTATATAATGATTATGCAAACCATTTCCAATTCCACAGTAACAACATAACCATTTGAACCACAATACTGCATGCTTTAATGTTGATCTCTTCTTTTTTTAAACAATCATAATATGCAAAGTGATTCCCATTATCTATATCCGATATTCATCCTTGATAATCAAACAATAATAGACCCATGATTAATAATCAACAGTCAACTATCATCAAACAAAAATCAGGCCCGATTTAATCACCCACGGGTCCCTTTTAAATATGGACATAATCGAGAGCATGTTCGATGAACCTATATTCATACACATAGGTCTTCAACCATATAATCATCGATACCAATATTAATTCAACAACAATACTTAACCAAAACATGTAGCTCTAAACCTGAGATCTGCATTCATCAAACATATACAAACTTCCTTCCAAAAGAAACGCTCAATAAAAGACAGAGCCATATCGACACATGAAGAGAACATAACCATAACAGCACATAGGTGTCTCCTTTAAACTTGACATAATCGTGATTGTGCTAGGATTTACCACATTAATGAGTGGAAAAATCACAATCAACCAAACAGAAAGATATCGGGTTGTAGGTAATCCATTCAAATTAATCACAACGAGGAAACATAGAGATTTGATCAAGAAAGGTCTTTAAATTAGAGAGCTTGTGCCCTTTAAAATTACCACAATCACTAAACTGTTAAACCAAAATCTTGATAGAACCCAAAAGGTGCCCGAGGAAGAATAGAAGCAAGTCAGGCTCAATAGAACCAAGTCATGTTATTTATAATTTTATTGTAAAGAGGTACGAAAGTTTGCTTAATCATTGAGAACAAAAAGAGCTCATAATATTTTTACCTCCTAAAATAATTTACCACTGAGAAGCAACCACAGGTAAAAAATATAATCTTGGAAGAAAAGGGAACCGTGCTCCTTTGGAAATAGCACAGTCTTTCAACTTATAACCCCAAGATCTTGACAAAACCATAAGGAGAACGCCTGAGTAAAGAAATTCGAGCTCAACAACCTAGGCACACACATATTCCTTCTTAAAACTTAATTGCATAGAGGAAACAAGGGTTGATTTAAACAATGAAGAATCCTCGAAACACAGAGAGACCGTGTCTCTTCCCAACACCTAAGAGGTCGATAACACTTGAAATATAATTGACAATGAGGCTTCACAACATAAAATTCATCCATTATAATAGAGATGAGAGGAGTGAGTGTTAAAATATTTTGTGAAAAGAATGACAAAGCACAACCCGTGGCCACTCAATACATACACAGGTATCCATTTAAGATTCTAGGTGAAACAAAGATTGGTCTTTGGAATTCTTTCGGTGATAATGACCGTAAATAACAAGCCATACAAACAATATCTCATGGCTTAGCCAAAATGAACCACTCCACTGTTGACAGTTGCATTGCAACCTGGATAAAGAATCACAACAACGACTGAGACAAAAAAGAAAAAAAAAATGTTGACAACAATTGATACCCAAACAGGTGGTAAAACCCCACAACAATAAAACTCAGAGATCATTTCATCATTGCTATCATTTTTCACAGAGAATCATCATAAAAACCCAAGCTGACCGAATTCATTTTTATCAATAACCAATACACAGACTTTACAAAGAAATAACACCCAATACTTTCCTTCAAAATGCCAACATTCCACAATAATCACAGAGGACCCATAACACAGTATCGATACTTAGTCAAAAAATATAGAAAACACAAAACCCATGCAATCCTAAGCCACCATTTGATTCATAATACAGAGAGTCCATCATGGATGGAAAGCAAAGAACCGTACCTGTGAAAAATCGCTTCAATGAAGAGTTGGTTTGAGTTTTCCCCTTCCAAAACCTGAAATCACGGAGCTTCCACAACCAACAGAGAAAAATGAAACTATGACTAGGGTGACGAGCTCAAGGGTGGTTTGGAGTGACGTGTAGTAAATGCACGTCGCTTCCTCACCTGACCCTATTCAATTTCACGTACAAGCCAAACCATTAACATAGCATCCACCATTCAATTCAACATAATAACCATTGCATAAATTCAATGCCATATCCATTGTAAAGATTCGATGCCATATCCATTGCATAGTGAACCACCCAAAACATATCAAAACCATACGTTAACATTACCATATGCGCTTCCCATATAATCCTTAAACAAAATCACCAAATAATTTAACCCAAATGCATAGTATAACAGCTAGGTCCATCATTTACATATGTCACTATTACACATATATTCAAGGTTTATATGTAACCCTTTTTCCATAGCCCTAGGACTTATTTATAGTTTCTTTCATTTTGTTTTGATCAAGCTCCCACATAACCATATTATCTTTTGCATAAAATCATGTCTAGATTATTAATCAATGCTATAACATAACATAACACTTGTAAACAAATAATCATCATATCCATAGCATTGCCTTGTATTGCAAGTGAATATCAACAACATTTAGCAACAATGCATCAACCATCCATGTGTCATATCAAATGAAACCAAGACTGCATCATCAAATATATAGGACTGTGTAGGAAACATCATAACAACAAAAACATATAAGCGTAACACATCTATCTTTGCGCCTCTAGTCTACAAGGGCGTCCCACCTACTAGTTAAATATTATTATGATAAATAAATAATAGGACTTAGCAATCCTTTGCGGGCATAATTTATTGTTTCCATTTTAATCGTTAATAGTATGCACCTTACCAAGTGTCACATTTTCTTTGCTAAGTGTCACACCCCATTGAAACTATATAAACATTTGTCACAATCCCTAAGTCATGTTGGAAGAATCCCTATCATCTGACAATCAAAACACACCTTTTTCTTGGAAATTTTGACCATTTTTGGGAATTTTAGAAGGGTGGCACTGCCATACCCATGATTAGGGAGAACCAGTGCTCCCCTTGCTATGTTAATGGGGTGCCCATGGTTCTTTCTCTCTCAATAAGGGGGGGTGCCACTTTGGTTAGAGGGAAATATGAGATTCTCCACCTTTTCCTAAGGGCCATATCCTTAAGGGATGAGGTTGTTTTGGTCTACTCCTATACTATATCTCTATCTTAGGATCTAATGCCAACTTAAGGAGTCATATCCTCAACCATTTACCTCATTATCTCATGGTGGTTGAGCCTCTCAAGCCTCTATATTGAAGGTATTTCCAAGGTGAAGGGGGAAGAATTCAGATGTCAAACCTTTGATCCTGGGAGAAGCATCAACATTTTGATTTCAAGGTTTTCATGCAAGGGATGGACGATGAGAGATTGGAGAAGTTACTACATCGTAAAGCATGCTTTGTAAGTGTCTTCTTTTGGATTTCCAATTAATATAAACTTGGCCTATTCCCTTCAAGTTCATGTGTTCTACATTTTTTTTTCTATTGTTGTTTCAATCTTCATAGATATATCTACTTTGTCTAATCATATAGAGTAGGAGGAAGAGTTCCTTTGGTAGTCTTTGCAGGAATTCATCTACATTAAGGAGCTTGGAGATCAAGTCCAAGGATGGAGCCGCGAGGATGAACATCACAATAAGGTACACCACATTTTTCTTCTCTCTTGCTTGATTGGTTGAGTTAGATTTATAGGGAAAGTAGAAACCATTTGTTTACTTCTATCTTTGAACCAAAGAAGGGGTCTTGGTCCAAAGGGGATATTAGCATGTCCACAAGGTAAGATTTCTCACAACACTAGGGTAAGGATGCCATTGAATTAGTTATTGATTTCGATGAGGAATCCCATCATAAAATGGAAGATAACCTTGATTCCTTTATGCCATCCAAGGTGTTGTATTTGGTGTAATCCTTAGTGGAGGGGAACATTTCCTTCAAGATTCACATTTCAAAGGACCTAAAAATGAAGGAGAAGATCTACATGGATGTGGAGAGGTTTGGAGTTAATGCCATCAGCATTGGGAATAAGGGCTTCAATACCTCTAAGAGGAATTATGAGAGAAAGTTAGGGAGTGTCAACAATTATTTATTTTGTCTTATTGTTGATATTAGGTTCCCCAATAAAGCCAAGGTTGCCCCTTCCTTGATTGATTAGATTGATGTTCTCTATGAAGTTCCTAAAGAAGAGGAGGGAGTTCCCAGGGATCATTATTAATCCTTAAATAAACAACCATTGAATCATTCATATATATGTGTATATATTTGAGCAAACTTCTTGGTCATTTTTTCTTCCAAACTATTAACCCAAGAAAAATATATTTTACACTTGATTTATTTTACCTTATTCCCTACCAAAATGTTAAAAGCATTGGTTTGGTTGGAGCTATTTTGTAGGGATTTTATGGTTTTCAAATTACTTTTCAAATTAATGAAAGTTGACCTGAGATTCTAGCAACATGAGTATTTTTCAAAAGTGGGTTTAGTTATATTCTTCTAGATATGCTTGATTTCTTAGTGAGCTTGAAAAGCATATAATTTCTTTCTTATATTTGTTTCTTGTTAAGACATAGCCATGGTTTGGGATATTTTATTTTAACTTTTAGAAAGGATATATCTTAGAACTAGCCATAATAATCATAATATGAATTTCTAGAAATCATTATGTCCATGAGTGGAGTGATTTCCACGATTTCATTAAAAAAAATATGTTTTAGAATGTTCGTGTTAAGGTATGATATCACATAATATTATGCCAATATGAAACCTACATTATGGTGTTAAGTGAAAGTATCTACGGACTTAGATTTTTTTTTGGTTGTGAAAATAACTAGTGAGTTGCATTGGGTAAAAAAGATTTTCCTCGACTTAGGTGCCAGGCCTGAAGGCTAACTCTTATACCAAGATTACGTAGGACTAGGACTTGGTCACATCCCTTAAAAGTTCATGTCATTTGGGTGTGGAGTGAAACCCTAGTGGGTAGCTTGATAGTGCATCGACCTCACCCTTGAAGTAAACCTCATTGGATATGCTTGTAATTTTCAATTATTCATTATGGAAGGGATGGATACATTGTGGATTAATAGTGTCAGGGATGATTTTAAGGATGAAAATTTATTTTTAAATGTAGAAACCTTGGCGAATCTTACTTACCCTTTATATGCCAACTATAAATGTTTGGCGATATTTTTGTAAAAATATTCAAATTTCTAAGGATTTTATATAGTTTTTATAAAATTTTGGCGAATTTTAAGGTAAAATAATTTTATCTTATAGAATTTGGGCGAATCATTTTTAAAATAACGAATCTCGTTTTTGGAAAAACCATGGAAAATTAGCCCATGAGCGAAATTTATCCCCTAAAATCATCCATGAATAATGTTCATATAAGTCTCACAGTCCATGTTAGCATGGACAAGTTTTGAAAATTTTCAATTATAACTTAGCTTTCACATGCTTCTAAACATTATGATTTTGATTTTATAAATTGGGGTTCGATATTCCTATATTTATTTTTTTGTTTTTTATTTCTTAAAAGTTAATAATTTATATAATCTTATTAGTACCTGCTCTTCGATCTGCAGGGACTTACAATAATCGGTTTTTCATGGGTCTATTAGTATTTTCATGCATATCAACAATTTTATCCAAAGTTTTAAGACTTTCATACAATTTTCGATTTCACATTTATATTTTTGTCCTAAATTTTAAGTTTGAGGTCTTATTTGGCCTCATATCAAGGCAAGTGGATTCAAACTTTAGGAAATGAGATGCTTGAAACTTAATAAACAATATATGTTGATGCAAGGTGAATTAATGCTAACTTTTAAGTTAGCATTAATTCCAAACATTAAATGTTTAATGTTTTCCCAATGCATAAGTGATACCATAACCCTGTGTCTCTAGGAGTTCTCAGAGCTTCCAACTTCCCTCCCACTTGGTCACTTGCATGTTGTTGTTATCACTATAACCTCCCCCTCCCCCTCCTGGTTTCTCTTCGTAGTTTTCTTTTCCCTCCCCATTTATCTTTTCACATGAAGACTGGTATTATGCCCATAGGCAACCTTCAGTCCACCTACAATATGTCGAAGAGAGAGCTTCACATTCTAGTTGAAGGAATCAATGTCACAAAGATCTTCACATTCTAGTTGAAGGAATCAATGTTACCAAGAAGATGATATTGCATTGTCACTATAACACTATTGCATTATCACTATAGCCAAGAAGACCCTATTTCATTGCATACTGCGAACTGAAATACACAATATATGAACGAGATGATAAAGTTTTATGATAATGGATTTATGTCATTGATATATTATCACTATTGTCATTTATACAACTTCCATGCTGAAGATCGGGATGATAAAACTGCAAAAAGAGTGGCGTCACACAGAATCAAACACTATCCATGGTTCTTATCGAAGTTGGCTAAAGGGTTGTGCATGCACATCAATTTGTCCTTTGTTGTAGACGTCCATTTG
This sequence comes from Picea engelmannii, assembly GCA_009831015.1. Taxonomy (NCBI): domain Eukaryota; kingdom Viridiplantae; phylum Streptophyta; class Pinopsida; order Pinales; family Pinaceae; genus Picea; species Picea engelmannii. Next base: position 668,705 of record ML779855.1, read on the forward strand.
TCCTGCAAGTGTGCAAACAAATGTCTAGTTAGTAACATCCATTTCCCATCTTCCCTTGCACCGTCCACGTGTTTCCATTCTCCATAGAATGTCAATGATGTCGGTTACCTGAATGAAAGAGACATAATGACGATGGCATAAACAAATAAAATTTCGTTGGATTAACCTTTCCTTTATGTAACAGTAGCTTGTGCCATTTTATGTTTAGAATTCATATTTTATTAAGTTAAATCAATCGAATACCAATGAACGACGATGAACACTATCAACACTAGAATTTCATGGTTTATGAGGTGTATTAAGTATATTTATTATAGTGGGATGTGGGATGGAACTATTCATTTAAAATGGCATCTTAAGATAGACAACTTTGAAAGCAGTGTGGAATATGTGATTTTCATGATGATGGAGCATATTTCATTAATTTTATATGCATGCTTTCTGGTTTTAGGGTTTCTTATGAGGGAAGCTTTTAATTATCGTATCTCTTGCCCCAATTATTTACGTTTCACTGAAACTGAGTCATGGTGCGTAGGTTATGATTGCTATAAGAATCCTATTATGCTTTGCCATTATAAAACAAGGGAGAGGATAAATTGAGAGTTAGCTAGAGCTTGGATCACTTTCTACTCTATTTATTCTCATCCATAAAATAATATGGAAAAAATACTTATAATAATGTGGTTTATTCACATACACATAATATTTAATGTAATTAATATATTAAAAAATGGGCTAGTTTCACTAATGTCTATTGCATGTTAGAAAAGTAAAATGCTACATTCACCATATAGTCTACACTTATGAAGAATAATGATCACACATAGAATGAGTTATTGAGTGATCTTTTTCCCAGATTTTTGAACTATAGTATGTTACCATGTGAAGAAGTTGTGTTTCCAGGAACTAAAGAAATTGAATTGAACTATAGTATGTTACCATGTGAAGAAGTTGTGTTTCCAGGAACTAAAAAAATTGAAGCCATTTGTAGATGGAACCCATACTGAATTTGATTCTCAGAACTTCAAAATAGTTTACCTCTCACAATGTTAACCATTTCTCCAAACACATGTTTCTCTCCACTCATTAGCAATAGTATCTCAAAAAGGGATTTCCAAATATTCGGTTTAATACAAGTACGAAGTAAAATTTTATATTCAAATAAACTATTTTACTTTAAACCATATAAAATTGAAAAAATTGGAAAATTTTATATTAAAATATTTTTATATAGTTGTTACCTTAAAATTCATTTTTTTCTCATCCTACAATTGAATTAATGTAACTATCCATCTTCTACTTTCACGAAGACTAAAACACAACTCTGCTTTCTTGTGAGTCTTTATCTCTGTGACGAATTCATTATTATCCAATTACCATGGAATAATGAACCTTTATATTCAAATAAAGTATTTTTACTTTAAACCATAAAAAATGGAAAAATTGAAAAAGATTATATTAAAATATTTTGCAACTTAGTTGTTACCTTTGAAATTGTTTTTTTTTTCATCCTAAAATTGATTTATTGTAACCATCCATCTCCTACTTTCACAAAGGATAAAACATAGCTATGATTTCTTTTGGGTCTTTATCTCTACAAATTCATTATCATCCAACTATCACAAAATAATGAACCATGATCAGTACTAGCCAGAGTAATGTTATATGATCTTAATATCAAATTCTGCACACAAATATTAATGGGCTGGATTGGAAAGCAACCACATATTAACAGAGTTCAGTTTGCCATTTTATACAACTATTAATCATGTGTTTATATTTTACACAACTATTAATCATGTGTTTATACTATGATACTTGGGACTTATACGTAGAGTTGTACTCCAAAGTGCTTAACTAGCATTTTACAATGGGCAAGCATTTCACAATGGGCAGGGACTTGTTGCACTTTGCAACAGCTCCTATGGTTAACTTCTATTCCTTTCATCTTTCTTGGAATATAAGCTCCAAGGCGAGTCGAAATAATTGAATCCAAGTTTTCTTTTAAAAATTATAAGAACACGCTTTAGGTTTTATTGGTCATTTTATTTTTGTTATTTTGTGATGTAGGAAGACATTAAGTGACATGTTTTGTGCAAATTTTATGATTTGGCATTGATGTTGCTTCTAGATTGTACCATAATTCAAGGAGAAACACAAAAGGATTTGGATTGTTGAATCATGTTATGATTTCTACTACAACAATGGTGGTTTACAAATTTTCCTATAGCAATGATGATTTACATTTTTTCTTATAGATGTGAACATTTATTATAAGTGACATATTTCTCCTTTATTTATTTATGTTTACTGACATATTTCTCCTTTTCTTGTTTATGTTTACTGGTCGCTTGGACTTGTTTTTATTTATGTAGTAACAATTTACTTGACGATCCATATTTACTAATATTTTTAAAATATAGAGCATAATTATTACACAGATATATGTTTTATGCATATTATTAGTCCTTTCCGTAGGCATAGAGGGACTATAGTGATTGATAAATCGTTGACTTCATATTAGTCTGTCCTTTGACTACAAATATTTCCATATTATCTATTGTTGGAACCAGGGAACTGAAAACATCGATTTATATATAAAAAAAGTACCATATTTATCATGATCTGATTAGACAAGGGATTGGAGGTCTTATTGTTGGCTTTGTTATTCCCAATGTTATATATATTGGCATATCCAAAGTATTTGATCGTATATGGTCTTTTTGAATCATATATTTTCTTATGAATTCGCCGAAGGTGGATTAATGCTAGCATTAATTGGAATGTTTGGTTTAACATTTTATGCTAGTTAAATTTATGGCAATGTTTGATATGGTGGCATATCGAAAGTTCGGTGTTCGAACTATTGTTACAAAAAATATAATAATTTTTTTGGGATACGTCAGAGACCTGCCACATTGAATTTGTTTCTTAAATGTTTACAGAGCATTTCTGATATACTTAAATGTTTACCTAATAGGCTTGGTAGTGTTGAATGGTTACTTAACAGGCTTGTTACAAGACATTTTCTTTCGTTTTTAAAATTTATATGCTCCAGCGGCATTGCTGGTTCAGTGGTCCATGCTTGTTTTTTGCATGGCACTGATTTCTTATTTGCATGTTGTTGTTGTTCTTGCTTGTCTGTTCGTGTTGTTGTAGTTTGCACATTTGGGTTTTTGCAATCGCGATTGGAACAACATCGTTCCCGGGGGAGTGGTTGTTGCTTGCTTCTTTCTTTGTTGTATGTTGTTTATTGTTTCTTGATTCAACTTTGCAGGGTTCCGGTCCTGCGCCTGCAGTTGGGCCTTATTTGCAGGGTTCTGCATGGCACTGATTTCTTATTTGCATGTTGTTGTTGTTCTTGCTTGCATGTTCGTGTTGTTGCAATTTGCACGTTTGGGTTTCCGCAATCGCGATTGGAACAACATCATTCCTAGGGGGGTGGTTGTTGCTTGCTTCTTTCTTCGTTGTATGTTGTTTATTGTTGCTTGATTTGACATTGCAGGGTTCCGGTCCTGTGCTTGCAGTTGGGCCTTATTTGCAGGGTTCCAGTCCTGCGCCTGCACTTGGGTTCTTATTTTCTTATTGTTCTTGTTTGCCCAGGGTTTGCAATGTTGGGATGCTGCATCTACAGTTGGATCTTTGGTTACATTTTTTTGTAGTGGAGTTTGCATAGAATATTATTAAGATAAAATAACAGACTAAAAATTGCAGGCAATGTAAATTGCATATCTTACGTGTTGAAGTAGAGTTTGTCGGCCTCAAAGTATATTTCATAGATGTCGATGCTTTTTCCATGGATTCTGTGTTGCTATGGTTTCATAGTTATGAGAGTGTATTTTTCTGTGTGGGAGATATAGTTGTTCTCTCCCTTTTATTTTCCTCTTGTAAACTGCGTTTCTGACTCTACAGTTTCTCGCGTTTCTGTGATCATTTTGACCAACCGTCGTTCGGTTGCATATTTAGTCAGTTTTATGGACACGGCTTCGTGGATAGGTTCTATCGAACTATGACAGGCCGTGTTCATTGTATACAATAGCTTTACCAAATTAGTTTTCTTTAAAATAAGGGCTCTTGGACAGAAGAGAATGCAATTTATGAAATTATAGGTTTCCCGGACAACATAAGTTAATGATCGTGGGTTCTTGGGGTGGCGGGATGAAAATTGGGCTTCTGTTTTTCCGTGCCCTGCAAATAGCATGGAGAGTTGTGCAAGGTCGTGTTCGGTGTATACATTAGCATTCCCAAATTAGTTTTCTTTAAAAGAAGGGATCCTGGACAGAAGAGATTGAAATCTATGAAATTATAGGTTTCTTGGACAACATAAATTAAACATAGGAAATATGTAATTTTATAAATTATATATATAAAGCATGCATGGAGCCCTCATCCCATAATTAACCAGTTTTTGCATCGTGGGTTCTCGGGGTAGCCAGATGAAAATTGACAATTGGAGAGTTCTGTGATATACAAATTGACAATCGGACTTGTGGACTATTTGAATTTTAAGGGCCTTGTGTCCAAAAAATTTAGCATTCTCAAAATAGTTTAGTTTACATATGTTTTACATATGCTGGTGGACAAAAACACACAAAAAAATAGTAAGCATTTTTTGGATCGCGGGTTCTTGGGGTGGAGGGCTCTAAATTCGGCTTCTGTTGTACCGTGTCCTACAAATAGCACGAGTTCCGCAATATACAAATTGACAATCGGACTTGCGGACTATTTGAATTTCAAGGGCTCATGTCCAAAAAAATTAGCATTCTCGAATTACTTTTCTTTACGTAGGATTTACATACGCTCGTGGAGAAAAAGACAGAAAAATAGTAGTATCATTTATTACATAGGGATCCATCCCTGCTACCTTCACCGCTTCCTAATACACATTAAATATGCTTTCAAAAGTCAGAACCGACCAGATAGGTTCCAAAAGATGGGATTTAATAACTGGAAAGCTCGAGAACATCTCCCATTAAAATGAATAGGCATGTGAATATTATGGGATCTGGTAATTTCTTTTTTCCTGCATTTTGAATTTGTGAAAATAATTTTTTATTTTTTATTTTTTGCTTGTGCAGTTTTAGTTTTCTTAAAAGATTCAGCATAGTTCATGAACGTGTCACCCACATAGGCCTTGACATCATATCCCTCTTTAATATTGTGCATATCTTAGATGTCAGATTTGAGAATCTGCTCAGATATGGGAATTTTAATACGTGTTGCTAGTCACTATTCAGTGTAGATATTCGAAAAGATTGGCATTAATAAGCAAAAATATCAAGAACGTCTGTCATTAAAATGAATGAACACAAAATCTACAGAAGATCATCCACTGTTTCTTTTAAATACTTATTTCCATTTCTCTCTATCATCAAAGAGTTGCGCTTTAGGGTGCCTTTGTTCTAATGTTCCTGGTCATGGACATGTAAGACAACTTGGAGATGCGATTAAGGGGCAAATGAAAGAAGAGAGACTGGTTTTATGTGACGTGAGCTCTGAGTAAAAAAAAACTCTGTTATACAAAAGAAACTCAGAGAGGATGAAAAAAAAAGAACAAGTATGTTCTGGTTGGTGTTCTCCCTGTGTTCGATGCTTTGGTTGGTTGAAAAGGCTGCCTGGAGATTTTTTTGTTGAACTTCTTTATTTTCTTGCTGGGAATTGTAATGGATTTTGAGGTCGCGTGAAAAATAGTTCTTCGTTTAAGTATATAACTTCTTCCAACAACACATATTTGGCAAGTGTATTGAATTGTCCTGATCCCAGAAGAATTTGTTTTCCTCGGAGGTGGTGCATTTACAGTGGCTTGCAAAATGGCCTGTCATGTTCGTAAATGGTGCAAAATATTGCTCCATTTGCGAATGTAACCAGAGGCGGGTAACAGAAACTGTATGGGTGGATAAAATGACATATTATCACTATAAAAGTTTATATTTCAAAGTTTGATGAGCTACATGTGGGTCTGGTAACTGACTTGACATAAATCCATGTTCTTTGTCAAAGTTTGTTCGGTTTCCTCTGGATGTAGTTGCAGACTCCACATATTTGGCGTCGCCTCCAAACATTCCAGACCTTTCTGTGGGCCGCCATACCTCCACCACTATGAGGAAAGATATATTTTGATTCCATATGCAACATTTGATACACTTACCAGACCTGTGCTAGTGCGTTCTGCAGCATTTGATGCACTTACCACACCTCTGCTGCCCGAAGAAGTTATGTACCTCAAAATATTTGCATTTTGTGTTTGGGTTGAACGTTTCTTCCAATTTACTTTAATAAAGCAAATAATTTCAGCATACAAATCCTTAGGCAGGATTTTCAACCAAACAGATGATCGAATACAGGGAGAATACATGTCACTACATACTTGAACTTTTTTCCCCTGCCATATATGTTGTGACATAAAACGACTCCGTCCACTTTGAAATCGACCTGAATCACATTTCTAAGTTGTCTTGGATGTCAAGGGTCGGGAACATTGGAAGGAAAGCACCTTAAATCCCAACTTTTCGACGACAGAGGGAAATTAATACTTGACAAAGAATGGAAAGTTGAATAAGCAACCATTGCAAGCAGGCCATGTTTGGAAGAGACAAGGTATTCAAAATACTGGGATAGATGTAGTTGGCAACACCGATTAAGTACAAAACCCAAAATTGATATTCAACTCATTTTTTTACGAATAAAGAGTTTGAACGTCAAGAAAACTATCAAGAAGCTTCATCAATGTACATATTTCAGTATTTTCCAATTTCTGGTATTTGTTTTAATTGTATTTTGTACCTTCTTCCCCTGTGTCATTAAACATGAATGACAAGCTTTACTTTATGCTTCCCACTACTTCAATCTAAATAAACACTGGTCTGTTCTTTCTTTACATTTTACATTTAAGAATAATTTTTCATAAGCGGCTCAACTGTTGACGCAATGTTCCTGTTCAATATGTTGGATATATTACATCTTCTTCTATTTGATAATATATGTGCATATAAACTAATATCAATACTATTGGAATAAATACAAAAAACTTAGGCAATTATGTTTGGGTTTTTGGTATTAAACAACTATGTTCCCTATTCCGTCATATACATCTTGCAGCCAAATAAATTTCGTAGTCTGCAATTTATGCTTTAATTACTTTAGTCACACCAAATATTGATTGCATTTAATTTAATTTAGATATTGATGTTTATGGAGAGCTAATGTTTTCTCATGTCATTGCAAGAAATACAAGATGAATAGATGATAAGGAGTTTATCTCATTGAGACCACAATGAAAATTCATGTTTCTTGTTGCACTATGTACATCTTGCAGTCAAAATTTTCGTGATTTCAACGAAATTTGTGAACCAAAGAGCATCTTGCAAATTGGGAGATCATTTTCATTTGAAACATAAACAATCCATTAATATATATTAGTATGAATACTATTCAGATAAATATCAAAACTTTCTCCATTGATAGATACTAGTATAAATAATATTGAAATAGATATCAAACCTTTGTCTTGGCCAATACTTAGCCAGTTATATGGGTAGTAGGCCCTGGGTTCACGGTACCCAGCACCTATGTCCCATGTTCCGCCATATACATATTGTAGCCAAAGAACTTCAGTGATATGCAGTTAATGCTTTTACTAGTGAGAACCTAGCAGGGGTTCGAAAACATTGTCATTAATAAACAAAAAAAAAGGTTTTTTCGACTGTCAGATACTTATCTCTTTTCCCCTTTTGCTTTTCCCCTGCATTATGGATTTTTGGTTTTATACTTGGTCATATTTCTATGATGGGCGGTTTCAGGGTTCAAGCATTGACATATATTCATCTCCATCTGTATCTTCACATGATGAATCCGACCGACCATTGTACCAATCCATACCTAGGTAATTTTATGGCCGCGGTTGCTGGATCGACGCATACGAACTGGCCTTTTCTTATTCCCACTCAGTATTGCTTTCTGGATATATACTTAGTTCCCTTTATATGGTATTCGGTTCCAGAGTTGGTGGGCTGACATGTCTTCATCTCCATCTATATCCTGACATGACGAATATGACCGACCATTGTTCCTTTCCATAGCCAATTTTATGGTCGTTGCTGCGGGGCGGGCTCTTGCAAACCCAACTGCTTATCGTTCTGGTATATACATCTTTCACTCAAAACATTCGTGATCTACAATTCCACTGCGGGTTCCTCATATACATTAACTTTGTTCAAAGTATATGTTGCTTCTTTCCATCCCCAACAACTTCGCATCCTTCCTGATATACATCAACAATGCTCTTACTAGTGACAAGTAGACACAGTGGCACAAAAGATACTTCTGTGATATGCAATTTATGCCTTAACTGGTGAGAACTCAGCAGGGGTTCAAAATCATTTGCATTAATAATCAAACACTAGATGTTCTATGGCGATATACTTTTCCCTTGTCTTCTTTCCGTGTATTATCGATTTCTAGTTATATACTTAGTCGCGTTTCTATGATCATGGGTTGCAACGTTGGCGTGTTGACATATCTTCATCTCCATATGTATCCTCGCATGGTGAATTGGACTGCCCGCAGTTGCTGAGTTGGCGCAATTCAACGCTGCTGCTTCTTGTTTCATCATCTACATCTACCACTCAAAATTTCCGTGATCTACAATTCCACTAAGAACTTATCTGTCCTTTTTCCCTTATTTTATTCTTGTGTATTATGGGACTATAAAATATGGACATGATATTTTATAGAGAATGTACGGATTCCACATTCCATAGCTAGAGACATTTTGGATCATGGGTTCTCGGGTGGGCGGGCTCAAAATTGGGCCTCCATTGTTCCATGTCCTACAAATAGCACTCAGAATTCCACGATATACAAATTGACAAGTGGACCTGTGGACTGGTGGACTCAACATTGCACTTCTATTGTTCTGTGTGCTCCAAACAACGCTCCCAGTTTCACGATATAGAAATTGACACACGAAATGTAGGGCTGGCGGGGTTGAGATTGCCATTGTTTACAGATGCTAATCCCTATGAAGTATCTAACAATATCTAAAAAAATATTTTGAATACTAAATTAGCTCTTAGTAGTGACAACAGGAAACAGAGGTACGAAACAATTTGGATTGCACCCTCCGCAATATATAAATTGACTACTAGATTTTGACATTGTCTACTCTTCCGTGTTACAGATTACACATTCAAATGTTTGGAGTGATACAATTAGAACGTTGAAGCCTCACGTCTTCTGCAGACACCTTCACAGCATGTTTTGGATCTTCCTGTTGTTGGGTTCATGAAATGTGCAACCCCAACATTGGCGGGTTGACATATCTTTATCTCCATCTATATAATCACACGATGAATTTGACTGACCACTGTTGCTTTCCATACTTGGCCAATTTTATGTCCACAGTTGTCGGGTTGGCACCAATTTCATCTCCATCTATATCCTTGTTGGAAATACTAATACAACTGAGAGGGGGGGGTGAATCAGTTGTATATAAGCTTAAACAATTTTATACCTTCTTAACAATTATTAATATTTCTTCATGTGTCATCAAGCAACATACAACATATGGACAGTAAGAGTAA
>ML779855.1:684360-697778 GCA_009831015.1 Picea engelmannii
AGAATTGAGATGTTTTGGCTTGTCTATCTTATTGCATATGGTTGAGGTATGTTCCATGGTTATCTCTTTCTGTTATTTGCTGCATACACACATATAAACACATCTAAAAGGTAGATCAACAAAGTGTTTGACGAAATACCTCAACTAGGAAAAAGTTTTAAAAAGACACCAAAACATTGATGATCCTTGCATAATGGCTTGGGATCATTATAGCACATTGCAGCTTCATTTTGGAGAAAAAAAGTTGTGCAAGCTACTGAGGAGCTAGAAAATAGACAAAAGAAAGAAACACAAAGTTGTTGGAAGGACAACACAACATCATCTTTGAGGAAAGAAGTTGCAATAAGATCAAGAAGAAGAGAGAACTTTTGAGTTCTCAACCAACAAATCTAAAAGGGTTAATGGGATAGGATTGTAAAAGGGTTAATGGGTTGTAGTATTGTTATTGTTTTATAGGATGTTAGTCTAGAATTATTATTGTTATTGTTGTTGTTAGTACTGACATTGTGATGAGAGTCACTGTTGTAATGGCCCATATTGTAGCATAGCTGAGTTTTGGAGATCTGGGTAAGAACCAGATGATCAATGTATCAGAGTTTGGTATTGTTAATATAATTAGAGGCCAAAATTTTGAATATATATACCATATGTATTTGGCCTTGACGCATGTATGGAATGTTGTTCTATATTATATTTATGTATGATATACCTAAATTCTTCTTTATGAATGGAAACAAAACTCTGTTTCTTTATTCTCAGATAGGAATTTCTATGAATTGTTACAGGTTTAGTCCATCTTGCGCAAGACTGTAGTGAGTCTTGATAACTCAGAGGTATGTCTAAGTATTTTCCTTACCCTTGCCTCTCTTCCTTGTCTTAGTTGTGCTTTGGGTGAGACTTCTTCCCTCGCAGGAAGATGAAAATGCCAACGCTCTATACTACTTTGGTACCTTTCATTGGTAACCTAATAAGGACCCTAGTCTGAACACTTTGCACCAACAAAATGGTTCCAATGATGGGACCAATGCTTTAAAAAGGGAATCTGTGAGTAGAATTCTTCCACGGATCTATAGATCTGAGATTCGGCAATGGTGGGAAATAAATTGTGACGCCTTTATATGGAAGGAATCGGAGTTGCGAGGTAAAAGAGAGAGGAATACATGAGATTATATCTTTTACTCAGAAAGATCGAGCGACCAGTATGAGATATTCTGGGATAAATTTTCGGAAGAACTATTCCATTGGATAGATAGGCTCCAAGACGCTCGAGAATTCCAAGCATAGATGGGCATTCAATATTTCTGTAGTATTTTTGATGCAAACATATGGGTTTTTAGGGCTAGAGGTCTTGTTTGGGAGTCATAGTTCTCTTCAAGTTGGTAACTATGTTTAATATTTTTTGTCTTTTTAGTTTCATTGACCAACCTTTATGTTGATTCATAAGATGTTAATATAATTATCGTATCTTATCTTCATTGGAATGCGATTTTTATTTTGATTCTTAGTTGGTTAGAATCAAGGTTCAAACATAACTCCAAACTTATTAGGTTCCCAAATTATCTTACAGGATGAAACAATTTCATCAACTCTTCTTTGGAACTCTTTCATCTCATGTTTGACTAACTTCTAGTACTAGCATCCCCATTGAAACTCTTGTTAGCGGTGAGAAAAGAGGAGGTAGAAAGAAAAAAATTCACAATTGACCACTATTATCCTTTAGCAAACTAATCTCAAAGCTTGAAGCTACCAACCAATACAATCCCTACATATGATCTTGTTATCACCTTAATCTGACTTTGCTATGACATTCGAGTGAGCATAACTAGAACATTGTAAGTCGGTCATAATTCATACAACATAGTTAATTATAGGTTGGAAATACCATTTTTTAAACTATCAAGTAGGGTCCACTCATCTAGGGACCCTTCCCACTAGAAGTGCATAATATCCATCTAAATATACAATTCTCTTTATTATTGTGAACCCAACACAAATAAAAGATCAAAAACTATACACCCCTTTAAACATAAAGGCTTCCCCACCATGCTTTATTGTCTTGGGACAAGGTCTAAATAGAAAGGTGGAAAAGTTGTTCCTACAGAAGCTCCCATCAGCATAGATCCAATTCCTTACACTCCACTCAACATTCAATTTGTGATTATAAACAGTATTGTGTATGAAAATTGGTTTACAAGTTATATATATAGAGCAGGGCCATGCAATTAGAAAGACAAATTCTAGAATTATGCACAATTATGTTGTTCAAGCGAAATGAAAGTGAAAACAAGAACCCTTGTTCATTGATCTCTTCTTTCCAGTTGCTAACTAGCATGATTACATGTGTTTCCCTCCATGGTGTCCACTGCACAGAGAGATTTCCTATTTGCAAATAGTCCAGAGAGATTCGACAATTCAAGATACCTTGGGACCTCCCATGAAGTGATTTTAGGCCCACATGCTACAAATCTTATCTTACTAGGTGATTTCAATCCCTTTCATGTGTTTATTTCTCAATATATTGGTATTTACCATGAATATGCATTTGATTTTACCTCCAATTTCTTGTTTAATTTGCTTGAGTGATGCTTAATTGAATTAATTAATAATTGTATCCTACTCACATTTTCATGTATGGTATTTACACATAAGTTAATTATGATTTTTTCACATATTGCACAAAACCCAAAACTAAATGGAAACTCCACTAGGAAGTTAAAATCCAACATTTTGTACTCCTTGTTGTATTTTTAATCAAATTGACAACCTTGGTTGTTCATGGTCTTAATTTAAGATATATTTTAGTCTTTTCCTTTAGCTAGTTACCTCATATTTCAACCAATTTGAAATTCTATCAATAATGCAATTCTTGTCATTTATTCTATGCTCCTAGCATAAGATTCCTTTCAAAACCTACACCCTCGACAAAATATTCTACCATTTGTTTGAATGTGTAGATAAATTCAGAAAACTTACACATTTCAAACAAAATTTACTACAAAAATATTGAATGCCCATTATAAACTAATGGTTCTTTTCTCGGTATCTTTTAGCACTTAAAAACTTTGAGAAACATGGTAGGTATCAAGAAAAAGCTCATATGTTTTAGTTCTTGCTCCTTTTACTTCTTCCTTAAATATTTTTTATGCTCTTACATTTTCAACATTTCTATTCAAAACTTGTTATTTCAATTATTAAATACACCTATACATAATAAGGGCCCTAAAATTTATTTGAATCTAATTATGCTCTCCACCTTTCGCTCACTAGTGAAATTTGTGGATCAAAATTTATTAAATGTCTGGAATACCCCTTTGACACTCGTTGAATCTAATTTGTTGTTTGTTCTTTCAAAAAATTGCTCACAAAATTTAGTAACTTTAATTGGGTAAAGAATGAAACCAATTTTCAAAGCATTTACCAATTATTTCCTTTATTGCAATTTTATTTTTGGCATCTTTTATTTAGATTTGTTCATTTATATCATTTTACTCGATTATCACTCACGAGTGTACACACAAGTAGGACATAAAGACTCTTCGATCATAGTCTTCCCTTCACTTTGTACTCACAAGCACTTTTGGTGAATAAAAAATGATTAGAAGTTTGAGCCTTTTTTTCACACCATATAATCAAACCAATGAACCCAATGTTGGTTCATGATGCAAGTTTAGATTCGCATATCAAATAACTAAAATCATTCTAATCAAATTAATTCCTCTACTAAGTTCACAAAACATATTATAGTTTAAGTTAAGGATTGTGGGTCTAGGCATCCAAATAATGCCCCATAGTGATTTCTCTTACAAAAAATAGTTTTTTTACTACGGACCTTAAAATCCTTTTATATAAAGTGTGCAAAAATCAAGATAACGATAATATGCTAAAGAGAGAAAATGTTGAGTTCTAATTGTTTTTTGAGTTTCATTGAGCCACCGAAATATTCTTTAAAATTCAAACCACTGATTGCTCAAATCCAAATGCCTTATCTGCACTTGTGAGTACAAGTTATCTTAGTAGCCAAGATATAGAAATATTACCAATTGGGATTTCATGGGATACAATTGCGCTTGAGCACTTGAGGCATATAATTGTTGGATGATGTGAATTTCCCCTTGTGTAATAGGGTATAATTGACTCTATCTCATCTCCATTGGCCATATTCGATGGGATTATAACCATTTGTTGAGTGTTTTTGGAATGCTTAGTTACAATTTAAGTGGACGATCACTAGAGTCATATACATGTGATTTTACTTTTGAAAAACATTATGTGAAGAGGCCTCACATTAAAAGTATACATTATTGTTTACTAAAATGTATTTATTAAACATCATTGCACCATTTTTTCATTGATTTCATCTTAGAGACATTTTAATTTTTCATTGATTTCATCTTAGAGACATTTTATTTGAGTAGATCATTGTTTTCTCATATGGAATTATTACATTGGCATATCACCCTATACCATAGAGAATTTGACATAGTTATGAAGCATAGAAAATTCCTATAGTCATATAAGCATTCTCTTAGGATTTGAAACCTCCCCCCATTACTTGGAGGCATTCCTACAACTATTTCTATGAAAGTGTGGATTGTATATATGTCACACCCTCATCAAGGTGCATCCTTGCTAGGCTCATCCTCATTAGGAACATATTTCTTAAGCTCACCTTTTATAGGTTCACCTCTATCTAACCCCACCCCTCTAGTTCAAAAACACATAAGTCATCCACAATGGTTGGTGCATGTTATAACCCTAAATTGTACTATCCATGCTTACCTGGCATCAGGCCAACTCATTGCCCTTCATTTCCAAAGCCATGCTAAACAGACTCTTTAAAAACCTCTTAAATTAGGTAACCCGTGCCCTAACCCATTACTGGGCGCGTTGGAACGCTGGCAAGCCTTCTGCTACACGTGTTGGAACGCTGGCTGGCCCACTACAGCCCGCGTTTACCTAACAAAGCACAAAATCAGGAAAGTTGTCGACGAAACAAAAAGATTTGGGTCAGTTAACTGGAACTCCCAGCCATGCATGGCCGATAGTTCGTTTAAAACCCTAGCTCCTTCTAGCCTATAAAAGAAGGGGTAGGGGTATTATTCAAAGGAGGAAAATCATAGCAAAGAAACTCTGCCCAATTGCCGAATCTGTTTTGTCCCAACCCTTTAGCCTTTCCTCAAGCTTTAGGAGAATTCAAGCAAAGCAGTTGGAGGACAAAGAAGAGGAGGAGCCCAGGATCAGGATCAAGGAACGGTGGCCGGTCTCTATAATCATTGTAAGTTGATTCATCTTGAGATTAATAAAAAGATACTTTTCCCGTCCCAAATGCAAGAATCTTATATGTTTTATTTGATTTATGCTTAATCTCTAACCCTATAGTAGAACAATAGCATGCATGCGTAGTTTTGTCTTGATTGCAGGATCGCTTTTTGGAAGGAGCAGCAGAAGCAAGGGGATAAAGCGCAATGGAGGATCTACACCAAACGACGATAAAAATGTTAGTTGGTTCTTTCCATGTTTGCATGTGAAAAAGGGTTTTAGGTTTGGGGTAGAAGGTTAAAAGTAATTTCTTAAGGGTCATGATCTGCATGCAAGTTTAAGCCCTAGCTTGTTAGTCCGTAGGGTAGAATTTTCCAACAACAGAATTGGCGACTCCGCTGGGGATATTTACTCTTAGGGTTTCCGGATTTAGTTAAAGGTTTTTGGGTAGTTTAAAGGAGTAGATTCTCTGTTTGTTTGTTTGTTTGTTTTCTGTTAGGTCAAAGCTAGCAAGGAACCTGGTTACCAATACTAGTTTTTCCTTGACTGTTGCTTGACATTTATTATCGGGACACACAGAGGTACACGCGGCCTGTAGAAGGCTTGCACGCGTGTAACCCGCGCCCTAACCTTCTGTAGCCCGCGTTTGAACGCTTGCTGCAGAGGTTTCAATAGTGTGTAAGGCTCAGAAAGCTTGAGAGGCAGTCTCCTCTTCCCTGTCAGAAGTTTACCTTCTCAGGGGGCTTTCTGGATCCTGTCTGGGTCTTGCTGGTTTACTGTCTTGTTTTCAGTCTGCCTTATTGTGTTGGTTATTCTTTGCATTTTTTTTCTTTTTGCAAATTTTCCTTTTCTGTTAAAGTAGAAGCATCCAAGCCTTTTAGAGACCCTGGTTGTCAATACCAGAGGTCTTTTTCAGGTTTGGGTTGCCTGTGTGTTGTTTTATCTTAGCTTTTATATAGACCCGCGGCCTGTTCAAGTTTAGCTCGCGGGTACCCGCGCTCTGTTATACCTCAGCACGCGTTTGCTCGCGTGTTGTTTTGGTGACAGTCGCGGGCTTGATTGGTAGCTTTTCATCTTGGGTGGGGCAGTCATCCCCTCCTGTGGTGAGAAGAGCTCCTCTCAGGGGTATAGAGTCTGGGGCTGCACAGTCAGCAGGTTAGGGCATCTTATCCTTAGCCTGTGTTTTTTAGTTGATGTTTTGATAGAAAAGACAAAAGAGAAAAAAAAATTGTTTTATGGTTTTTAGACAAGTGTTAGGATCGGTGCTTTGCTTTTTCGCATCTTTGCTCTGATTCTTTTGCGATCTGCGCTTTAAGCCAGAGTTTCATTTTCGTCCTCTTGGTTTTGTGCTTGTCAGTATTTTCCCTTGTTGCGTCATTTTGCAATTAAATAAATAAAAAAAAAAAATCTGGTTTCATTTTCTTCTTGGTTTGAAGATTGTGTTGTTGCATCAGTAGCTAGGAAAGAGTCTTTTTTCATAAGTTTTTGCATGAAATCTTAGAAAATTCAAAAAGAAAAAGAAGTCTTTCTTGTTGAAAAGTTGTTGGTTTTGCATTTTTTGTAAAAATTTTTGTTTCCAAGCATTTCTTGTTCATTTTGCTTTGAGTCTTTTACACACCATCAGTTTCACTTTCGTACCTTGTGACATAAAAAATCCCATTAAAAGAAATGCTAATTAAAATCAATTAGACTTTTTGTTTGTAGGGTGCATACACTAGCTCAGGATTAGGGCCTTAGAATAGGTTGGAGAGTAAATTCTCCAAGGCCACTCAAACCAAACATTGGAGTCTGTCAATAGGGAGTGTAGAAGTCCAGTTACGGAAAGTTATCCGGGACCCCCCTCTAACACAGGGGCTAAACACGAGGTCGCGTAAGGGAAGGTAGCGGAGATAACCCCTCCAAAGCTGGACCGAGCATAGCGGAGAACACATATCGACGATTTGTTGAGGGATTCCATCGTTTGCATTTGCCACGGAGCTTCGTGGGTCTCGAATCCGTTCGAGGTCCTCAGTTGTCTTACGGACCATTTTCTCTCGATACCCTTGAAAAGTTTCGGGCTTGATACCCTGCTCATTGTGGTCTACCCGACTATCGCCTGTACCCGCCTGGTGACTGTTCACATGCTGGCAAAATAGTTGCCAATCTTTTCTAGGGACATACACAGGTGATTGCGGGGGTATACCGCGGTACCTAGGACAAACATCGGGCCACGCTTTGCAGAGTATACCCGGAGGGTGCTTTCGTATTCGAGTTGCACTTGCACCGGTAAGTTGCTCTAGTGTTGGTTGTTGTAACTGTTCTTCCAACTAGTTTAGTGCTTGCTTGATTTATCTGTTAGGGGATTTCTTTTAGAGTGTGTTACTGTTTGTTCGTGTAGAATACCTTAGCGTGTCGTGAATCTTCTCACACAGTGGAGGATTCAGAGCTCCGCCGGTCACGAAGGCTTCTGGGCCTGCCGCCGGTTATACTGGAGCCACCCCCGCCACCATTGAGGCGGAAGCTAGACCAACGAGGGTCTTTCGAAGCAACCGGGTTTCAAACTAGTGAGCCCGAACAACTCCCGGAGGAATCAACCACCAATCTTGGATCGGTTCAAACCTCAAACACTGATACTTGGCCGGACATTATTGTGCCAATTCAATTTTACGAACACCTATCAGTGCTTAACCCAGTTATGGAACCAAACTCTGTTACTTCAACTGGGAATTCTTCCATTCCCATCATTGTTGCTACCTCAGGAGAAGCTTCTCCTAACTTTCCTTTGTCGACGGTCCGAGCCACCATGGTCTCGGCCGCAACTACGTCGCACAATGGACCGACCCCATCTATCGCGGCGGCCACACCTCCTTACACACCTAGTGCGACCGGCCCTCCGTTTTCATACGGTATGCCTAGTTTAGGTACCAGTCCTGCACTCACTTACTCCACTTTACAGACTTTGGGTCTGGGGGCAGGGAGCTCTAACGCTCCTCTGCAAGGTCAACTTGGGGGCATTCCTGTCCCTTTCAATGCTTTTCCTTACGCTGGAGGTCATATCCCTCCTTCGTCCCCTTCGCTTGGTGGATTGCATCAGCAGTCCGCCGGACAGCCTGCACACACGAGTTCATTTGGAGCCGGGAGTCAAGGAACACCTGCGCAAACTCTGCCGGTAGGTTCGTCACCATTTGTTTGGAATGGGACGTTTGGTAATAACACTTTCACATCCACTGCTTTCCCATCTGGGGGCACACCCATTTTTGGACAATCTACTCCGGCACAGGGTACTATTCCTGTGCCGGGGGCACATATACCAGGACCTTGGAACTAAGGACAAGGATCCGTTCCTTCCTCTGGAATGCCGTTCTGGGGTAATTATTTCCACAGTCAATGGAACCCCGGACAGACTTCTATGCCTCTCCCCTCGGGACCGGCATGGGGTAATCCTTCCCAAAGTTTGTCAAACACGATGAATGCCCAACATCCTGTGTCCTTCATGGGGAATTAGCAAATGATGTCTCCTCAAATGAAAAACCCTTATGCTGGTCAGGGCCACGGTTTCTACCAAAACTCGGGCCAGCAGCCAAACTTTTCCTGGCAACCTGGTGCCAGTCAAACTCCAGGACCCTTTTATCCCAGCTATCAGCAACAACCTAAACTACCAATCTTTACGACGTTACACTTGCCAGATTTGACACGGTTGTTAAATGATCCTATTTTTCACGATCCGCGTTGGCCTCCTATGCCGACAAAGTTGCCTTCGGACATTCCAAAGTTCGAGGCCAAGCCTAACAAAGATCCAGGTGATCACGTGACTACTTTCCACCTTTGGTGTTCATCTAACTCACTAAAAGATGACTCTGTCCAGTTGCCATTGTTTCAACGCACTCTTATTGGGAGTGCCGCGAAATGGTACATAGAGCTTGATCGTTCATGATATTCTTCTTTTGGCGAACTAGCGATGGTCTTCCTTAACCATTTCCAGTTACCTGTGAGATACGACGTCGGCACAGAGTTGCTAGCCAATTTCGAGCAGACGACAGTGGACCATATCTCAGATCATATTCGAGAGTGGCAACGCCGAAAGAGTCTTATCAAAGTACCCGTCCCACCAGCATTCCTGCTTGAGTGGTTCCTTAAGTCTTTAGTTCCGCAGTTATCCAAATACATCGCAACTTCAGGGGTTTTCTCCGAGGAAGAGGCCATCATGAGGGCTCAACAGTTTGAGCTTATCTACTCTCAGTCTAGTTTATTATATACCATCCTGCCGGATGCACCACGATCAATTCTGGATAAGACTAGACAGAGAGCTGGACCACATGCCGATGGTATAGCTGGTTCAGCACAAACCAAGCCTGCTGAGAAATTGACAAAACAATTGCAACAGTTATCTATCCAACACTCAGCGGCCAGCCAGACTACTGTTGTGGCTGCTCCTCCTACCCAAACATCAGAAGTACACTCCGTGCAGACGACTAACCCGAAGGCCAACCAACAACCTGAAGGGAAGAAAAAACAATGCAAGAAGGGTAAGGGGGATAAGAAACCAACTGCTAATGCTGGCGAGGGCACCATGGAAAAACGGAAGGCGAGGTATCTGTGCAACTTGTGTGCGGAAGACCACCCTACCCATCTATTTCCTCGACTTGCGGAGGCCCAAAAGTTTGTCACACAGCAACAACAAGCCGTGTTGACTAATCCCTTTCAGCATGGGAAAAATTTAACTCAAGCCTCTACGAGTGCCGAGGGGGGCAGCCAAGAAAACTGCCCTCCCCCAAACAATTCCTCTTCCGCGAACGTATACATGGTTAGGGGTGATGATTTAATTACAACTAGAGCGCACAACTATAGTAAACCAAGCGCCTCTGAGAAGGGAAAAGAAGCTGAGATCCCATCTCTTCCTTTACAGATCGAGAAGACGTTGGGTGAAACAGTGACACGCATCCCAAAAGGTGTGTTTAAGCGAGCTTCTCACAATCCAAATGCAAGGGCCGCCCAGAACTACTCTGTGGTGGAAGATTTATCACAAACCCCTTGTGCTATGTCCGCTTTGGAGGTCCTCCAAAGTTTCCCTGCTCAGAGGAAAGCCTTGTTGACTGCTTTAGGCTCTACTGAGACTTGTAACCCGGGTACCATCATGTTAGATACGACTGACTTGAAACCTCGTTTGCCTTACCACGTCGCGTTTCAGATAGTAGCGGCTCATCCCACGAAAACTTTTACACGGAATATCTTCCGCACGGTGGTAGATGAGGGTGCGTCGACTTGCGTTATGTCGTTAGCATGCTGGAAAGCCATTGGTCAACCTGAGTTGTCTCCGTCACCTACTCTCCTCACTGCGTTCTATGGTCATTCTTTCCGACTGCATGGCATCATTCCCTCTTTCCCTGTGCGGTTAGGGGGGAAGATCGTGTGCATCGAAGTAGAAGTAGTTGATGCCCCCATCGACTACAATCTATTGTTAGGTCGTAGTTGGACTTATGCAATGCAAGCGGTGGTCGCTACAGTGTTCTGAGTCTTATTGTTTCCACATGAAGGCCGGATAGTGACCATTGATCAGTTATCCTTCTCTCGACCTAACCCAACTTTGGGGGCATCCACGGTTCCCATGGTTGATAATCCTCAATATGGTGTCGTTAACGTAGGAGTTGGCTTGTGCCCATCTTTGATGGGTACTTTCGATTACCCACCTCCTCATAGCGATGTCATGTTTATATCGACTCACCACAAGGCTGAGATTTTTCACGTCTCGTCGTTCCGCACGACTTACTTTCAGGATCCGTGGATTCTTCCTTCCCCATCAGACACGATGGATGCAACGGGGCATGCGGGCATGTCTACGCCCTTGTCGGCCGCTGAAGTAGCGTACTCCTTGGTCCAACAAGCTTCAACTACTCCTGATCCGATTCCTGCACAAGAGTTGGATCCACTCCTTGAGCCTATCTGGGCTCAGGATTCTTTTGCTAACACCGATTCGTTAGATTTAGTCTTGCCTTCTGACAAAGCAATAATCAAGCAATGATTGGTCAAGACAAACCCGGGGAAGATCTTCATCACAGATCATATTTCCTCCCAGAGTTACACCGAATCGAGGCAGGCGAATTCACTATCACCATGACGGGAGATCAGCCTTGTCCCATTAACCTCTTAGCTACACAGGATATTTATGCTGAGGGAAATATGGCGACTATCGCTGCCACGATACCTATCAACATCTCCCGAACCCCTGGCGTCATGGAGAATGTCTTCATCAGAGCCGATTGCTCCCCCGAAGAGATTCAGATTTACACGGATCTTTTCAAAGAATTCCGCGACGTTTTTGCCTGGTCTTATGAGAAAATGCCAGGCATCGATCCAAAAATAGTTGAACATGAGATCACTACGTATCCTGATGCTAAGCCTGTTCGACAGAAACTTCGTCCAGTTAATCCTAGGAAAGAAGCAGCCATCAAAGCTGAGGTAGAGAAATTGCTTAAGGCAGGGTTCATATACCCTATTCACTTGACTCAATGGGTGTCAAATCCCGTGCCAGTCGATAAGAAACAAGGCACGATTTGTGTCTGTACCGATTTCCATGATTTGAACAAGGCATGTCCAAAAGATAATTATCCAACGCCATTCATCGACCAGATCATTGATGAGTGCGTCGGTTGTGAAGCCTTTTCGTTCATGGATGGTTTTTCAGGCTATAACCAAATCCAAATCAAACCCGAGGACCAACACAAAACGACATTCATTTGTCCGTGGGGTACATTCGCCTATCGAAAAAATGCCTTTTGGTCTCAAGAATGCTGGAGCCACTTTCCAACGGGCCATGTCTTTTGCGTTTCACGACCTCAAACATATAGTCGAGGCCTATCTAGATGATTTAGCATCACGCTCTCGGAAGCGAAAAGATCATCCTACACACCTCAGACTCATCTTTGAACGCTGCCGCTACTTCCAGATTCGCTTGAATCCCAACAAGTGTATCTTTTGCGTCACGTCAGGACGTTTGTTAGGTTTCATCGTTTCAACAACGGGGATCATGGTCGATCCTCTTAAGGTGGAGGAAATAGTCCAGTTTCCCCCCCCATGCACAATCTTACAACTTCAGAGTCTTCAAGGCAAGGCGAACTTCTTACGATGCTTCATCGCCAACTATGCCGAGATCACCAAGGGCTTCATGCGTTTACTAAAGAAAGATGTTCCCTTTTTCTGGGATGAAGCAGCACAGCACTCTTTCGATGCATTGAAACACGCCCTTACAACCGCACCTCTGCTACGGCCACCGAATTATAACAAGGATTTCCTATTATATCTAGCTGCCGCAGAGTCAACCATAGGCATGGTTTTAGTTCAGGAAGATGATTCGTTTTCTGAATACGTGATCTATTACTTGAGCCGAGGCCTCGTAGGACCGGAACTTAATTATACCCATCTCGAAAAACTTGCGCTGGCAGTAGTCCATGCTGTTCAACGGTTCCGACACTATGTTCTGTTTCGCAAGACCACCGTCGTAGCTGTCGTGAATCCATTTCAGTATATGTTGACACGACGGGTTATCGACGGAAAAATTAGTAGATGGATGGTAATCCTCCAAGAATTTGACTTAGACTTCGTTTCAGCCAAGTCCAAAAAGTCATTGGTCTTTGCAGAACTTATCTCGGAGCTTCCGGTTGAGTCAGGTGACGTTGTGCCTGAGGAATCACCTATCCGGGGGGATATGTTTTTGATTGAATCTTCAGACCCCTGGTATGGAGATATATTGATCTATCTCCAAACTTTGAAGTGTCCTACCTCTTCTTCTCGTGATGAGCGTCGGCGGATATGCCATCAGGACAAGAACTATCTTATACTCAATGATACTTTGTATCGGAGAGGTGTAGATTGTATCTTGCGTCGATGTCTCACTCATGAGGAGGCCGTCATAGTGCTCAACGATTGTCATACAGGAGCTTGTGGCGGTCACTTGTCTGGGTTGGCAACAGCCCAAAAGATTTTACGAGCAGGTTACTTCTGGACCACACTTATAAAAGATTGTATTGAGTCGGTCAAGAGGTGCCATCCGTGCCAAATCTTCTCACGGAAGATGAGGGCACATCCCGCTCCTATGTTTCCTGTCATCACCATCGGTCCCTTCACTAAATGGGGGATTGATTACACTACATGCAACCCCCCATCAGCAAGGGGGCACCGCTATA
>ML779855.1:703753-730100 GCA_009831015.1 Picea engelmannii
ATTCAAAGGAGGAAAATCATAACAAAGAAACTCTGCCCAATTGCCGAATCCATTTTGTCCCAACCCTTTAGCCTTTCCTCAAGCTTTAGGAGAATTCAAGCAAAGCAGTTGAAGGACAAAGAAGAGGAGGAGCCCAGGATCAGGATCAAGGAACGGTGGCCGGTCTCTATAATCATTGTAAGTTGATTCATCTTGATATTAATAAAAAGATACTTTTCCCGTCCCAAATGAAAGAATCTTATATGTTTTATTCGATTTATGCTTAATCTCTAACCCTATAGTAGAACAATAGCATGCATGTGTAGTTTTGTCTTGATTGCAGGATCGCTTTTTGGAAGGAGCAGCAGAAGCAAGGGGATAAAGCGCAACGGAGGATCTACACCAAATGACGATAAAAAGGTTAGTTGGTTCTTTCCATGTTTGCATGTGAAAAAGGGTTTTAGGTTTGGGGTAGAAGGTTAAAAGTAATTTCTTAAGGGTCATGATCTGCATGCAAGTTTAAGCCCTAGCTTGTTAGTCCGTAGGGTAGAATTTCCCAACAACAGTGCACCCCCACCCCCACCACTACCATCAAACCTACCATGCATGGCCAACCTAAATCTCTTGGATTTTTCTAAACTAAGAAATGATCCCATCCTAAATGATGTTTTTGGACTAGCCATGCTAACCAAGCTACCCTCAAATATTCTCAAATTTGAGGGGAAACATAGAGAGGATATGTCCAACCATGTCATGACATTTCAGTTATTGTGGTGCTCTAATAGAATCATGACAAGTAGTATTTGACTTAGGCCATTCCAATGCACCCCCAAGGGGGTAGATTCTAAATTGTATATTGATGAACTAGCAAGGAATTACACCACCTTTGAGTCCATTTTGAAAACTTTTTTTACTTTCTTCGAGTTACATGTTCATCATAACACCGGGGTTGAATTTTTTACAAGTTTTTATCAAAGTTCCATGACCATACATATTGTGGACCCCATCCACAAGTGGCATGGAAAGCATAGCTCATGTAAGATAGATATCAAAGAGAACCTCCTCTTGGATTGGTTCTTGAAATATTTCCTCCCCATCATTTCCAAAGATGTAGCTACTACCATTCCACAAACAAAATAAAGTGCCATCCTCAAAGCACATTAGTTTGGCCTCATATATGCCTAGTCACAGTATTTGTACTTGATTGACCCATTACCCCTTGGAATCATTATTTTGAACCACATATATCTAGGGAATCACATGCCATGGTGATATTATCAGGTCTCTTATGAATTCTACCAACCAATTTGGTTAGATAAACTTATCCTCTAGTACTATCATTGTTAAGTCCTCTAAGTCCCTAGGTTAAGGCCCTAACACTCATTTATTATTAGTTTATTAGTTATGGTTAGTGGTAGGTTACATCATGCTCACTTAATATCTTATTTATAATAAAGGAGAGTCATTTGTATATGCATCTTTTCTTTTGCATTGAAAATATTGTACAATGAAGTTCCCCCTTGAAGTGGATTTTTATTCATTGACTAATTTTGGAGTTTGGTTCATAACATTTGGTATCAAAGCTTATGAACCTTAGGTTTTTCTCCTTCAATGAGTCATCTTGGAATTTTCACTATAATGTTTTTTGTGAGAAGTTTCAAACTATGAATTTTTCAATATCCTAAGGATACATAGTTAAGTACGCATGATAAAAAAATTAGACTATATATCATTTTACTTTCTGATATATATCCTATGGAACTTAGTTTTTTTTACTACTCTTGAAATTAACCTCAAACGAATCATCTTGGAATTTTCACTATAACACTTTTTTGGTGAAGTTTTAGAATGTGAAATTTTCATGAGTTTGAGTAGATATATCCAAGTGATTTAGGTAGCAATATATTTTTCTAAGACATTGTAATTTAAAAAATACAGTCTGTGGAAATCACAGTTATTTCACTAGTCCTAAAACTAGCCTCAAACAAATATTCTAGTTAGAAGTGCCATATCCGAAGCTTGGAAAGTCCAAATTGAGTGCCACTAGTTTATTTGGAAGCAATACATATCATAGTATTTTAGGTAAAAATTTCAGAATCATATCTGAAATATTGGACACATGGAATTTCGTACAAGTTGTTTATTTGAAAAAGTCCAAGAATCAACAACTTTTGGAAAAAATACCATAAATTTCGATTGACACATCAAATTTTGGTCAGACCTATGGAATTGTAGTGAAGAAATATGATAGTACTACAAGATAAATTTTCATAATTAGAAGGGTCATAATTTTAGACATATAGAAGGAAAAAGGTCAGCCAAAAAGATAGTCTCAAAATTAGGGTTGTAAAGGTATGTAACTTACAATTGGTATAACTTTTGATTGAAAGATTTATTTTTGTTGATTCAAAACTTGTGATAAAGAGAAAAAACATGAGTATTATTATTTTTATCCCACATGGATAAGGGTGTTCAAAAATTTACATCACCAATTAAACCTCCAAAAATCTCATCTAGAACTCATGAAAAAAATGAAGAGATACATAATTGGCTATCTGAAATGGAGGACCAACTTAATGAATTAAGTTCTAGGTCAATAAAAATTAATTATGTGTTTAAAACGCAAAGGAAAATACAACATATGGAAAAAAAGATGGAACAAATGGAAAAAAAGATGGATGAAAATATGGAATAGATGGATGAAAAGATGGAACACATGGAGCAAAATTTGGTGGTTGGGATCATACAAACTCTAAATGGGAGGATTCCTAAAAGTGACACTATGACCAAAGAGACTCATGAAAATAAAGGTAGTATTCATGTTGAAAAACCTTTTAGTAATAATCATTTTTCAGGTGGATTTAACTATAATAGTGGAGTTAATATGGATGGGTTCCTAAGGGTGCCAACTTTCCCAAGATTGAATTAAATAAGTTTCATGGAACATGAGTATTTACATGGGTGAACCAAATAGAGCAATACTTTGAATTGCATAATATTGTGGATGATAAGTGTTATCACCATAAAATTGCACACCTAGCCTAAAAGGATAAGCCTTACCGGATTAAACCATTCATACCATATGTATCCCATGTCTACACCTGCTTTCACATAATTTTCCCTCAAATAACATAGGAAACCACTTTTCCTAATGTTATTTCAATTTAATTAAAGTCAAATCCACTTTTATGACCCCCCCCGACCTTGTTTTATTTAAATAAAAGGAAAAATTCAAATTAATGGTTAGAATTGTTTTGGTCAAACAATATATTTTATTATTTTGACCCTATCAAGGATAACCACAATTTTTCCTACAAAATAGAGAGATCCATTCCATTTCCACATCTCTTCCACATCAAAGTACCGAAATGATATTGAAATTTCGACCCATTTTTTAGCCCCATTTCACCATAGCTTTCAGCCATTGAAGAGGAGAAGCACACCATTTTCCACACTCTAGGGAAAGAAGAAGAACCCTCCCACGGAGAGGTCTTCAGGGGATTATTGTCGTCATCGATTTATTCACAGGTGTTGTTTATATTATTCTTTCCATTGGGTATATAGATTGATCCCATTCTTTGGATATTTCTACTACATTTTTCACCTGGTATGTTATTTGTTTGATTTATTTTATGGTAGAATAATATATAACAAATGTGGATCCATTTATAAAAGTATTTTTATGTGTTTTTTACCCATTTTTGTTTGTGATCTATAACAACCACTTGAGATGCAAGTTTTCTCACCCTTGACACATCTACAACATAATGGTGACTCTTCTTGGGATCTGAGTTGTACTCAAGATCCATGGTTGTGGCTGTGTGGAAAAAAAAATTCTCACACTTTTATAGGGTTTTATTGAGTTGTTTTAGAGTTTTTTCCTTCTTGTATCTTACTATCCATTTTCATAGGTTACAAGTGTCGAAATTCCACTCAAGAAACCCTCGAATCTAGAGCCACAATGTTTTCTCCCAGATCTAGGCCCCAATGCACGTTTTGGCCATTTTTCTACCATTTGTCAACGCATATTTTGGCCCTTTTTCTACCACTGATCAACGCAAGATTTGGCCCTTATTTTCCAATGTCCAACACAAAATTTACCACTTTTTCTGCCACTAACCAATGAAGGATTTGGCGAATTTTTTTCCACTGACCAACATAGTATTTGGTCTTTTTCTCTACCATTGACCAACACACATTTTCAAGTATTTTTTGCATTGGTCTATTTTTTACATTTTCCCCTGCTTTTATTACTTTATTTTATTGTTGTAGATGTTGTCTAGGGCTTGCATTTTACCTTAGTTTAATAGTTGATTGAGTTTTTTAAAAACCTCACCAAACCCTAGGAATTGAGGAACAAACCCCCAGGGGGTTTTGATTCCTTTTTCTCAAGGGGTTTCTTGAGCATTTGGCTCCTTATTTACTGCTACAAATAGGATATATATTCACCATTTATTTTTTGTTCTTCCATCATGTTTCTTTTTTTACTTTCATCTCATTTAAAGTGCATGCAAAAGAACATAAAGAAGTTGATAGGGTAGAACCTTGGATTTGGTTTCATTGCACTTAGTTCTTTGTTGTTTGCTACAACCATAGGATATTATTGTATTGTTGTTACAGAACCTTGAATAAATTTCATTTTCATATCACAACACTTAGTGAAAATAAATACCATTTAAGACCCTTCATTTTACTTGCCAATAGGGCTTTACCATTGTGAATTTAGTCGCATTGCTTGAAAGAAAGTTTGACTGGTTTGATTTCTTAACTTGCATGCAACACATTTTATATTTTCCAAAAGGAAAACTCATCCATTAGTACTTTTTATTAGGTTTCTTGCATCAATAGAAGTTTATTTTATGCACTTTATTTTAAAGTTGTTCATTTCCAACAATTTGTTTTTTAATCAATGATTAATTTCAATGTTTAAACCAATTCCACAAACACATCAACACTTAAAATAAATCTGAAAACAAACCACATAAACTAAACTGAAAATCCACCTTACCTTGGACACAATTTCTCTTTCAAAGATATAGCCCCATAGGTTGAAAGGCCTTAGACCAAAATTTCCCATCATACGTTCTCTTGTCTCCACTCGAAAAGGAAATGACCCCCACCCTAGTCACTCCTCCAGTTCTAGCTTCTATGATTCTAAACCCTCGTCCTCGTTGAGAGGTACTAGCGTTACCAGTCCCAACTCTTTACCTCCTTCACCAATACTATATCCACAGAGTTTCCCCATGTTTGTAACTACCCAAACCTCCAAGTTATTCATGACTATATTGAGCATCCCAAACCTTAACTAGTTGATCAACCACCCCATCCATCATGACCCAAAATGGCCTCCCATTCCTACCAAGTTACCCTATAACATCCCCAAGTTTGAGGAAAAGTCACAAGAAGACTCATTCAACCACATGATGTTCTTCCACCTATGGTGTTCTTCGAAATCCATCATGAAGGAATCCATTAGAATTTTCTTTTTTCCATAGAAACTTAATGGGTGCCACTGCAAAGTATAACATAAGTTACTTTGCAAATAACCTCGTAACTCTCACCATAACACCAAAGGGACTAATAACATAATTTACAGAATAAACAAATAGAAATAAACATCTAAGAAGATTGGTGGTGTCTAAAGACACCGTTATAGAACTTAATCATAGTGCACTGTGATCATAACATCACAATGCATCATTCAACACATATAATACATCAGTGATTGATGATTAGATTGACCCACATGGTCCTCTATTTATAATTTCTATATCTAACCAATTTCCTTGAAATTGAGAATATCTTGTCCACATAAAACATTTGGTGGTTGGAACGGATCCCCAAAAATATATAGTGTTGTGTCAGCTAGTTGACTTACCAAGTCAACTTGACCATCCAATAATCCAATATATAGTCGACTACTCAATTGTTCATTCCATTGACCTCTAGTCAATTATCCGACCGACTATCTAGTTGACCACCCAATCGATCATCTCCAGCTGATAGTTAGTGGAACGGCCAACTGGAGTGGGATGAACCATCAAAACCTGAGATTCCAACACCCCCCCATCAACACACGGTTCTCAATATTTGGAAGGTGGAATTATGTCAGTAGGGCACCCCCCATAATTAAAACTTCTTGAAGCCCAAGCATAATACAGAGCTTGATAAAACTATATTTAAACAATAGTTTTTTAAATATATCAACAATCCGATCATTTGTTTTACAGTAAAAAAGAGTGACAACCTTATCTTGAATGAACTGTCTCAAGTAGTGAACATGTAGTTCGACATGCTTCATTTTACTATGTACAACATGATTATCAATGACCTAAATTGCACTCTTATTGTCATAATGAATAATGGTTGAGGCTTGAATAGGAAACCCAAGTTTACCCAAGAGATGGTGAATCCAAACTACCTCTATACTGGAATTGATAACGCCACAATACTTTGCTTATGTAGTCAACATATAGACTACCTTCTGTTTCTTGCAAAACCCAACCAACGGTCCAGTGATAAAATGAAACACATAGTGAGAGATGAACTTCTGATCAACATTGTCACCTACTCAGTCAGATTCGATGAAGCCAAGTAATGAGTATGAACTTTGACAATATTTGATAGCAAGATGAGAGGTACCCTTGAGATAACAAATAATTATTTTGACAGCTTTCAAGTGTTTTTCTTGGGGATCCTGGGAAACCACACTAACAACAAAGAAGATGTCAAGTGGAATATGAGTGAGATAGATAAGGCTCTTGACTAGTTGTCGATAAAGATTTGGGTTGACTTTGGGAGTCGAACAGGGTTTAGTTAGATTAAATCCATAATGAAAAGGAGTATCACATGGATTACAGTCAAACATCTTAAAATGATGCAATAGATCCATTACATATTTATATTGAGAGAGAGAAAAAATATTAGAGAGAGGTAAAACATGAAGACAGAGAAAATAATTCAAAAGAACGAGGTATGTCATATCAAAGGTGTTAGAAATTCATTTCTTCAATCTAAGAATGTGATCAATATTATTGCTAGTTATGACCAAGTCATCAACATATAAAACAAAAATTAAGGTATCACCATGAGTATGTGTTGGGCCCTTTGTTTTGTTGAATAGAAGTTGTACACAACACATTGCAACTTCATTTTGGAGAAAAAAAGTTGTGCAAGCTGCTGAGGAGCTAGACAATAGACAAAAGAAAGAAACACAAAGTTGTTGGAAGGACAACACAACATCAAGTTTGAGGAAAGAAGTTGCAAAAATATCAAGAAGAAGAGAGAACTTTCGGGTTCTAAACCAACAAATCTAAAAGGGTTAATGGGATTGGATTGTAAAAGGGTTAATGGGTTGTAGTATTGTTATTGTTTTATAGGATATTAGTCTAGAATTATTATTGTTATTGTTGTTGTTAGTACTGACATTGTGACAAGAGTCACTGTTGTAATGGCCCATATTGTAGCATAGTTGAGTTTTGGAGATCTGGGTAAGAACCAGATGATCAATGTATTAGAGTTTGGTATCGTTAATATAATTGGAGGCCTAAATTTTGAATATATATACCCTGTGTATTTGGCCTTGATGCATGTACTATGGAATTTTCTTCTGTATTATATTTATGTACGATATACCTAAATTATTCTTTATGAATGGAAACAAAACTTTGTTTCTTTATTCCCAGTTAGGAATTTCTATGAATTGTTACAGGTTTAGTCTATCTTGTGCAAGACTGTAGTGAGTCTTGATAACTCAGAGGTATGTCTAAGTATTTTCCTTACCCTTGTCTCTCTTTCTTGTCTTAGTTGTGCTTCGGGTGAGACTTATTCCCTCCCAGGAAGATGAAAATGCCAACGCTCTAGACTACTTCGGTACCTTTCATTGGTAACCTAAGAAGGACCCTAGTCTGAACACTTTTGCACCAACAAAATGGTTCCAATGCTGGGACCAATGCTTTAAAAAGGGAACCTGTGAGGAGAATTCTTCCATGGATCTATAGATTTGAGATTTGACAATGGTGGGAAATAAATTGCGACGCCTTTATATGGAAGGAAGCAAAGTTGTGAGGTAAAAGAGAGAGGAATACATGAGATTATATCTTTTACTCAGAAATATCGAGCGACCAGTATGAGATATTCTAGGCTAAAGTTTTGGAAGAACTATTCCATTGGATAGATAGGCTCCAAGACGCTCCAGAATTCCAAGAACGCATCAAGAATACTTGTACTTGGGATACATAGAAGATTGCAACACTTCACCAGATGGATCACCAGATCACACGAGCAATCAATTTGTGGGTTCATACGACTCTGGAGGGATACATAGTTGAGTTCACGGCTCAGAATCACCAATATTTTTCATGAACGGAATAATTTTTCAAGAAAGGTGCGCGCGACATACTGTTGAGTTAAATTCCCCTTGGATCAAAGTATTCTTGATGGAGGAGGGAATGATACCTATTCGCTCAACTAAGATGGTAGCCTAAACACCTACGCTTGGGGTAGGGTGATTTTGGGGTATGATCATGAACTAAGAGGGGGAAAAGGTCCTTTGACAGATGGGGGAATATCAATAAATGAATGCAAGAAATGAGTGAGCCTTAAGGAGAGCCACCATTGTTGACAAGTGGTGGCACAAAAAGGTAAATAAAGCAGCGAAGCAGTCCGAGGTGTTGCAGAACGAAATTAGATCAAGAAGAGAAGATGAAAGAAAGAAGGAAGATTTGAGGAAGGTGAGAAGAAAAGAAAGAATGTCCAGTCTAAGATTGCATAAGAGAGAAGAAAAGATAGGAAAGAGTCCCCATATGGGTGGACATGAAGAAGAATGTGGAGAAGTAAGGGAAGACGAAGTAGGTCTCGACCTTGGGGGAGATCAAGAAGATCCAGCCCTGATATCAGTAGACATCAAGAATCAAGTAGAGAAGGACACTCCAGAGGAAGAGAACGAGACCCCCGAGATCAAATAAACCCTCCTAGAAGTCAGTGGAACCAACCCCGAATCACGCATCCCCTATGTGTCCTCTATACCCGTGGTAAATTCTACACTGCCTACTTATGCTATTTCGATTCCATCACATCCATTTAGTCATAATCAGTCTGTAAGTGTAAACACTGGGAGGATATTGGGATCCCCAGGTATATCGCAACCAATACCATTAGGTTTCATTCTAATAGGAGAAATGAGACCCACAATGGCTGGACATATGGGAGGATTGATAGCTCGATACCCAGAATTCTGGGGTAAAGGGGACAAATATGTAGAGAAACATTGGTTCTTATATGAAGCCATTTGGAGGTCCAGAGGGACTCTCAATGAAAACAATTTAGTAGAGTTTCAGACTACCCTAAGGGGTATTTCTCTCAAATGGTACATCAAGGCTATTGAACTAGGGGTGCTAGGAAAAGCAGTCAACCTTGGCCAAGTGCACTTGAAGTTCATCGCCGAATTCAAACTACCTCAATCAGAGAAACAAGCTCTCTCTAAGTTGTGGGAGATTAAACAAAGAGAGGGAGAATCTACCTGGGAGTACAACCAAAAACTTAAAGATGATATTGGGAGGCTAGCGCATCCAATTCACTAAGATCACCAGAGGGAATGGTACATATAGGGACTACTACCTTGTTATAGCAAGATTTGCCTCACCATTGCTATCTTGCACAGAGGTCCTTTTTCCATTTCCCTATGCAGACTTATCACCCCATTTTTGATAAATCCAGAGCCAAAAATATATATGTTTCCACATATACGCTCCCTAACTACTTTGCAAGATGCGTATACACTTGCTACTCCACTACAACTCACGTATATCGAGATTTGTGCCAGAAAATACAAAATGAGGTCGGGTTTCCATGTCATGACAAAATATCTCTGATCTTTGCCCTTCCATATACTGGAAATGTTCCGACTTGGCCCTTTAGTTGAATTATAGAGGCTATAAGAGCATAATTTCGAGCTATGGAAAAAGAGGAGAAAGCATTCAACTTTGAGAGCAAAGTTACTCTAGAGAAATTACTTCATATTGAGTCTGCATCCCTTTGTCCCTCAAGTTTGAACACAGTGTTCAACCCCCAAGCTCTTTCCTTATTGTTGAGAGGACCTCATTACCTCTTTTCTATGAGATTGCCTTTGGTGGAGGATTGAAGTGGTGGAGACCCAGTTGGAAGGAACTTGGTTTCTTGGTTTCGAACTGTGCTGACACGAAAGTCTGTAATGTTGATACTTATGTTGATCAATTATTAATAGAAATACTCCTTTCCCGTCCTATCAATATCTTGAAAATATATGATTATTATCCATGGGCATGTTTGTAATGTTTATTAATGGATTGTGCTATCTAATGTGCTAACTCATTTTATATATTTTAACTATATACTTGCATCGCTTGTTTGTTGAGAACTTCTTGCAGGTGCAAATATTTGGGTCAAAGTGCTCAACGATGGAACGACACCAAATGATTGGATCGAGGTAGGGTTCTTCCTCATATTGCACATTAGTTTATATAACACATGTTGGAATTTAGTTGATTCTGAAGTCATACCTGTCTGTTGTGGTTTACCCTTGGCCATAGAGAATTTTTCCCTTGTAACAAAATTGGCGACTCCATTGGGAATTGATCTTCCTTCTAAGGGTTGAAGTATTTTTTTTCTTACATTTCTCTTTTTCCTTTGCGTTTCTTGTTGTATCGTAGTTGGACAGAGTCCGTTCACTCTGGGTCTGAGTTTTTCAGCCTTTTACCCTTGCCTAGCCTTGTTTTAAAAGATATACACCCTTTTTTCCATGACAGTCGCGTATACACGCTTGTTGTCCCACTGCAAGAAACGTATATATGCCCTTTTCTCTTGAACAGTCGTGTATACCACTTCCCCTTTCTTTCTTTCTTGGTTTAGTGCCTTATGGGTAGGTTTTGAGGATCACTAAGATTTATTAGGTCTTTGTGGTGCCTGTTGAAATTATCTGGGATGATAGGAAACCTGTTTGGAGTTGAATTTTTTTGGGCGGTGTATTTCTCTTTGTTTTCCGTTTTTGATTTGTTCGTGGTAGTTGGGATGTCTGCTTAGATGCTTGGTATTCTGCTCGAGTGATTTCTTTTATACACATTAGAAGTTATATATCAAGTCACTTATCAGTCCATCAATATTTTTTTTAATACATTGAAAATACAAAAAAAATAGGTATTTTGCATTGGTTGGTATTTTTGTCTTGGAACCTTTATCATTAGCTTAGCACATTTAGCGAAAGATTGCATTT
Source organism: Picea engelmannii (assembly GCA_009831015.1). Classification (NCBI taxonomy): domain Eukaryota; kingdom Viridiplantae; phylum Streptophyta; class Pinopsida; order Pinales; family Pinaceae; genus Picea; species Picea engelmannii. The sequence goes on from ML779855.1 coordinate 714,981, forward strand.
TACTTTTGAGTTGCAGAGTTAAAATGGAAGATTGCACTATTTTTATTTAGCATATCATTCACTGAAAAGTTAAAGTTAGGCTTTTCATTATATCTATTTTAATTTTCATGCAGAGTCATAACACCATGAGTTTCATTTCCATGCCTTTTTGAGTAATCATGGCCAATAAAATTTATGCTTTAAACTAAAATTGATTAGTAACGATTTTATTGTTTAGGGTGCACAAACTAGCCTAGGATTTAGTGCCTTGGAATTGGATTTTGTGAGTAAACTTCTCCAAGGCAATTAATTCAACATATGTGTTTGAGATAGGGAGTTGAGAAATCCATTGTATAATTGGTAATATTAGGAGGCTCCGCTCACACCGGAGTTAAGCACGAGGTCGAACGAAGTTTGTTGAAGGGATAACCCCTGGATAATCACCTAGCATCAGAGATATTTCTGTGGATTTATTCGTATTTGGGGATATTGCTAGTATCCATACCTCTATGAGAGGTGGTACTTTCAAGGTTTTGGGCTTTTCTACCCTTCCCATATGGTAATCTAGACTTATGACTGTTCGCCTGTGCATTGGTTATATAGTGGTTGATTAGTTGCTTGACTTAGGTTTCTCATAGGTTACTTGAAGGGGTTATTTTGCTTGTATCTTGAGTCAGATAGGGGTCAAACAACACATAACCTTTATGGAAGATTACCTCTCCAAGGGGATCTAACCGAATGGTTGTTAATCCCATGAGGGCCCTTGTAATTGATTATGTTACCTCCAAACTTTAGTAGGGAGTCTTAGGTCCCTCCTGGACAAGGCATACCTTCTTTAGAGAGGGAGGCCACTCAACCACTTTAGCCTGTTTGCATGCATATTGGTCGTTTGACTTTTTGGTATGCTCTTTGATTACTAGTTGGCCTTAGGATATATTTTTATTTGTTGAGAGTCATAAGTTGTCGTGGAGTCGGACCAACTTCCTTGCAGGTCCCGTCGGTTGTTACAATTACCACGGATTTTTGAGCTATTGTCTTCTAAAAGGCATAGAGTTATCGGGAGTGGTACACACACATCCACTTTTCAGACTTGTGATCCCACAAGGATGAGTACTGAGTCTAGTCTTCAGAACACTAGGAGTTCATCAACTACCAATCCCACTATAGTTAATTGCACTCCTTCGACACTTGTAGCCGCTACAGTTGTAGTGTCGGAGGCCTACACTGGTACTATGGCTCGACCCGTAGTCAATGCTTCGTCTGTTGCCTCTAACCCTTTTGGGGGATTTGGAAATTCACTAAGTTACAATGTTCAGACCATCCCCATGGCTACTAGTCCATTTTCTTATGGTATGCCAAGTTTCACTTCGCAGTTTTTGACTTCCATCCCAACTACTGGCCATAATGCTAGCCTTGGACCTGGGGGCACTACACCTCCTTACACTCCTTTTCCATTTGGTAGCTCTCATGTTCCTCAAATGAATCCTAATGTAGGAAGTGTCCCCTTCCTTAACCCCAGGTATAATCCTTCTACGGATGGATGGAACAACCAAGTTGGCGGACAAGTTCCACCCTATATCCCTATCCCCTCAGTGCTGAATTCGACCAACACTTTTGGCATAACAAATCCACTTCAATCCTCTGTATTCCCACCTGGAGGAGGTCAGTATTATGTCTTGGGCACCCCCCAACCTGTATCTAATCCAGTTGGGGGCATTTTTAACAACCCTCATTTTGGAACTAATCCAATTGGGGGAAATTTTCATAACCCTTATCAAAACATTCCTCCTGGAATGATGCCCAATCCATGTTTCAAGAATCTTCCTAGAGGAGGGTCTTTAAATTCCAGACAAGGTTCTGGTCCTTACCAGAATCCTGGATGGAACGCAACTCCTAATACTCTGTCTTTTGCGGGAGGATGGGGTCAGGTGTCATAGCGTCGTATTCCCTTTCTGGCCACGCTTAATCTGCTAGATTTGTCTAAACTAATGAATGACCTGGTGAGTCATGATCTCACATGCCCCCTATCCCCACCAATATTCCTTCAAACATTCCAAAGTTTGAGGGTAAGAATGGCAAGGACCCTAGTGATCACGTCACTACTTTTCACCTATAGTGCTCATCGAATTATTTGAATCACGATTCTATTAGATTACGATTGTTTCAATGCACTCTTATCGGGATTGCGTCACAATGGTATATTGAGCTACCTAGGGGGCCATATGGGTCCTTTCAATAGTTAATTCTAGCCTTTCTTAACCATTTTCAACTACCTATTCGTTATGATGTTGGCCTTGAACTTTTGTCAACTCTACACTAGGGTACCGACACTCATATTTTGGACCATATCTAGGAATGGCATAGGAGAAAACGGTTAGTTAAGACTCCCATACCCCTGACCTTTCTTTTAGAATGGTTTTTAAAGTCCTTGCATGCTCCTATTTCAAAGGATGTTGCTACTTTCGAGGTCTTCAGTGAGGAAGATGCCATTTTTAGAGCCCAACAATTCGATTTGATCTATGCTCAGTCTGGGATGTTATACCACCTTCTTCCTGATGCACCGCAGTCAACTCATGATCCTAGATAGAGTTCTGGGCCCCATGCCAATGGCATTATGGGGTCTACCAATGTAAAATCCATATACTCGGCAACGAAGTCTGCCAGAGGACCAGCTTCATTTGGATCCTCCAAACCCACCCAATTGGCAGATGTACATTCCGTCCAGTCATCGAAAAACCCAAATGGTGACCAACAACTAGATGGGAATAAACAGAAAGGTCAAAATAATCATAGAGGTGGGAAGAATAAACCCAAGGACAAGAATAATAATGGAAAACAAAATGATAATGTTGGAGAGGGAAAGAAAGAAAAGCATAAGGTTAAGTTCCCTTGTAAACTTTGTACTGATGATCACCTTACACATTTATGCCCCAAACTTGTAGAGGCCGCGAGGCTTTTAAATATTATGTCCGCTCTTCTAACAAATCCTTTTCCTCACAACCAACACTTAGCCTTGAGTTCTTCGAACACCGGAAATACCCCTAGTGGGAGTCAAAACCCACCACTACAAGATGGCGACCATGTTTGTATCAATATGGTCGACGCAAAAATTGATATAGCCACTCGCTCTTGATTTTACAGCTCTTCAAAATCTAGTACTAGTCTAGAAGCTCCTCCTCCACCCCTGGAGACGAATTCATAGATCGAGAAACCAGAGCCACCACCTCGTATTCCAAAAGGAGTATTCAAGTGCTCTACCCATACCCTAATGCTAGAGCCGCCCAGAACTACTCTATTGTTGAGGATCTAGGCCAAACACCTTGCGTGATGTCTGCTTTGGAGGTACTCCAGACGTGTCCATCATAGAGGAATGCCTTACTCTTTGCCTTAGGATCTCTAGAGCCTAGTGGATTGAAGATCATCAAGTTTGATGTCACGGACATGAAGCCTTGCTTACCCTACCATGTGGCTTTCCAAATCCACATGGAGTATTCTAAATATACCATCAAACGAGTGGTCGTTGATGAAGGTGCTTCCACTTGCATGATGTCCTTAGTCTGTTGGAAAGCTATCAGTTCTCCAACCGTTTCAAATTCATCGACCATGTTGACCGCATTCAATGGGCATTCTGGTCCAGTTAGGTGGGAAGATGGTAGAGGTGGAAGTAGAGGTAGTTGATGCACCTCTCGATTATAACCTGTTACTAGGTCGAAATTGGACTTATGCTATGGTCACTGTCGTATCATTCATTTTCCGCACGCTTTGTTTTCCTCATCAGGGAGAGATTGTGACAATCGACCAGTTATCCTTTGCGTACTCTATCCCGAACGCATCTATTGGACCATCGATCCCTTTGGTCGACAATTCTCAGCCGACAACTGAGAATATCAGTGTCGGAATGTATTCTTCCCTCATGGGTACTTTTGACTTCTTAGCACTGACTCACCACGTTTACGCCATGTCCACTACGCCCGCTTCAGTAGAGAGGTCCATCCCTTTCCACACTTCTAATTCTAGTGACCCTCGGAACCTACCTTCTTCGACTTCGTCGATTGAAGGTCAGTCGCATGCTAGCATGGCTATGCCACTATCAGCAGTTGAGATTTCATATCAAGCTATCCTTGAATCTTATGTTGATCCCGATCCTGTTCCCTCACAGATAGTCGAGGAGGATCCAGTTATTAGGCCCGTGTGGGCCACTTCATTATCTTGTTCACATGATTTCTTGGATGATACTTTTCCTTCAGATGAAGCCATCCTTGAAGCCATGAATGTTTCTAAGAGACCTTGGGACCATATATATCATTGATCTTATTTTCTCCTAAGTCTTGAAAGAATTGAGCAAGATGATTTTATATCTACCCTGAGTGAGATAGTCGGTCACGTCGTAGTTCCACTTGATATGCATGGCATTTACACTGACGGGAATATGGTGAGTATTTCTCCTACCATCCAGATCGATATCTCTCGTACCCATGGCAAGATTGAGAATGTAAATATAGGTGAAGATTGTTCGCCAGAAGAGATTCTGATCTACACCAACCTCTTTAAAGAATTTTGAGACGTATTCACTTGGTCATATGAAGAGATGCCAAGGATCGACCCCCATATTGTCAAACATGAGATTAGGACTTACCCAGATGCTAAACCTGTTTGACAACGTCTTAGAGCTGTTAATCCTAGGAAGGCCCCCGCTATTAAGGCAGAGGTAGAGAAGCTACTTAATGTCGGCTTTATCTACCCAGTTCCCTTGACCGAATGGGTATCCAAACCCATTCCCGTGAATAAAAGGAAAGGAACCATCTGCGTGTGTATAGACTTTCATGACCTGAACAAGGCCTGTCCTAAAGATAACTTCCCCATGCCTTCCATTGATCATATTGTCAATGAGTGTGCGAGAAGTGAAATATTTTCTTTTATGGACAAATTTTCATGCTATAACCAAATCCAGATCAAACCCAAAGACCAACATAAGACGACATTCATATGTCCTTGGGGAACATTTGCATACTGGAAAATGCCTTTCATCCTGAAAAACACCAGAGCAACCTTCCAATGAGCCATGAATTTCGCTTTCATGATCTCAAACATATATTCGAAGGTTACCTCGATGATCTTGTTGCTCAATCTCACAAGAGAGTGGATCATGCTATGCACCTTCGACTAGTTTTTGAAAGATGTTGCTACTATAGAATCCAACTCAATCCTCATAAATGCATATTTTACATTAGATCTGGCCGTCTCTTAGGATTCTTAGTCTCCAAGACAAGGATCATGGTAGATCCACTTAAGGTTGAGGCAATTCTTCAGTTGCCTCCCCCGCGCACAATTAGACAGCTTCAAGGTTTACAAGGGAAATCTAACTTTTTGTGTCGGTTTATTTTGAATTATGCCAATATCACTAAGGGTTTCATGCACCTATTGAATAAAGTCACCCCATTTATCTACGATGAGCGAGCCCAACAGTCTTTTGACACTTTAAAGAAAGCCTTGGTATCGACCCCTCTGCTAAAATCGCCTGATTATAGTAGAGATTACTTGTTGTATATCGCCGCATCTGAAGAGACCATTGGTATGGTTCTAGTTCAGGAGGATGATGAGCTCTGTGAGCATGTCATATACTATCTTAGTTGAAATTTAGTCGGTCCTAAACATAATTACTTGCATGTTGAAAAGCTAGCTTTGGCTATCGTCCACGCAGTCCTACGTTTATGACACTATATATTGCTTTGAAAAACTACTGTGGTTGTCGATGTTAATCCATTTCAGTACATCCTCACTTGACGTATCATAGGCGGAAAATATAATAAATGGATTGTCATCTTACAAGAATTTGATCTTGACTTTGCTTCGGCCAAGTCCAAGAAATCACTCTTTTTTGCAGAGTTAATATCCGATTTCCCACGATTAGACGAAGATGTTATTCATGTCAATTTGTTCGTAGATGAAAACATTTTCCTCGTCTCATCATCCGACCCCTGGTATGGAGATATTTTTTATATATTCAGGCCTTGAAGTTCGCTCAGCATCTCTCGCGAGATGATCGATGACGCGTTAGATACCAAGCGAAAAAGTATACAATCGTCGGTGACACTTTGTATCGTCGAGGAATAGATAGTATATTACATCATTTCTTAACTCACGAGGAAGCCAAGTTAGTCCTTAATGATTTTCACAAAGGGGCTTGTGGTGGTCATCTATTTGGGATTGCGACAACCCAAAAACTCTTGCGAGCCAGTTACTTCTGGCCCACCATCTTTAAATATTATATTGAAGCATTTAAGAAGTGTCACCCCTACTAGGTGTTCACTTGAAGAATGCGCTTGCACCCAACCCCTCTTCACCCAGTCATTACTGTCGGTCCCTTCACCAAGTGGGGAGTATATTTCATTGATTGCAACCCAACTTCGGCTGGGGGGCATCAACACATTATCATGGTTGTTGACTACTTCACCAAGTGGGCCAAAGCCATGCCTACCATGAAATCCGATGGGAAGACTGCATCTTTTTTCGTATTCAACCAAATTATCTCTCGGTTCAGTATCCTGAGTGAGATTAAAGCTGATCATGGAAGTCATTTTCAAAATGAAATGATGATAGAACTAGCATCTAAGTTGGGGTTTAAACATGATCACTCGTCTCCTTATTACCCCTAGGAAAATGGGCAAGTATAGGCCGTCAATAAGTCTCTCAAGACCATCTTGCAAAACACTATCATTCGGAGCAATTCCAACTAGCACATCATGTTATATCTCGCACTTTGGGCATACCGAACCTCAGTTAAGGCTGCCACCGATTTTTATCCTTTTCAATTAGTACACGGTGTGGAGTCGATACTCCCTGTTGAATGCAAAATTCCTTCTCTCAAATTGGCAGTTGAGCTCCTACCTAACACTTCGGATTTTGAGAGATGCCTTGTACACCTAGAGAGTCTTGACGAGCAGCGTCGAGATGCCTTTACGGCTATCAAGGCAAGAAAGAAACGTGTCAAGGTTTAGTACGATAAGTCTGTCTTTCCTCGATTGTATGCTGAGGGTGACTTGGTCCTATTGTATGACCAAGCCAAAGAACCACTAGGGGAAGGCAAGTTTAAACCCATGTGGCACGGTCCTTAAATCATGCGACATGTTCTAGAAAAAGGAGCCTATGAGTTGGAAGATTATGAAGGGAATAAATTGGCTGAGCCCAAAATGGGCTCTACTTAAAAAGGTATTACGCTTGAGCCCTGGGATTGGGAAAAACCCTTTGTATACTAATGTAAATTTAGTGCATATACACCTTTTCCCCTTTTTTTTTCTTTGGCTTGCTTATCGAGTTTCCCCTTTTGTTGGCAAATGTCAACGTAGTCTTTGGTCTATGTAGGATTCACAAACGGAGCCAGTCATCATACAAAGAGCTTAGCTTCCGCCGCTTGGGGGATTTACTTGCCCGAGGGTCTGCTGGTGTCTTCAGGTGGTGTATGCCTAGGGCCATCCAAGAATAATGTGGCCGAATACAACGTCGTCATAGAATTATTTCGTGATTCTATCTCACATGGTATTCACTCTATAGAGGTGTGCCTGGATTCTCAGTTAGTCATATGTCATTTGAACGGTCATTACCATGTGTGTGATCCGACGTTACTCTGTTGATTCCTACGGGTATGTCTTTTAGAACGACAATTTTATTTTATTACATACTTTCACATTCCTATAAGTTCTAATCATGTATCCGATTCCTATGCTAATTATGTTTTGAATTGACATTTGTCACATTAATAAAGCAAAGAAAACCATTAAATCAATTGTAAGATATAAGTATAGCCAAAGATCCCTCTTTATATATTTCCAAAAAATATGGTGTTTTATATTACAAAATTGGGGCTAAAAACCTCAAAAATACATATACAACCAATATACATGTCCCATGACATCTATGCCTGTGGCGCCGGATGAGTCTCATGATAGAAAACCACGGCATTGGAGAGATGTCGAAAGAGTCATACCCATGCTCTAGGTACATCGACAACCTACCTCTGCATGGCTTCAGGTAGATCCTCTACCTGAACCATAGGAATCCTCTATGTCAAACGTGACACGTTGCCTTGCATGTTCTGAAGGACTCTCCCCACCTCTCCTCCCACTACCTCATCTCCCCGGTGCCTCCGCCTATGTCATAGGAATCCCTCTGTCCATTGCGGACCCAAGTCTGCAACCACACAAGTATCGAGTTAATATTTAAAAACACCATCCAAAAAATATTTTTGTTCTTTTAAATACAAAAATACAAAAAATGAAATATATAAAAAATATTATTTACCTATGGCACCGTAGGCGGCTCCTGGTGGAATTGGCATATCCAGATCACCTCTGAAATCAATTCCCGCATAGGGATAGTCATCCAGAGCTATGATTTGTCTCCTCCACTAGAAGAAAAAATCGTCATTGTAAGGTGTCACCACCCTACCTCCCCCCTGTTGTCTCATGACCTCGATCCATCGCGCCATAGCTGGATCACGTGGCCCTCTAGGAATGATCTCCACTCTAGTTCCTAGGCTTGGGATCCAATCGAAAAAGAATCTACAAAGGATAGAGGCAAACTCGAATTTTCTCTTTACCCCCTGCTTTCACTCTGTCATCTCACCTTTTATATTGGTTAGCAATGAGGTACACTAATCATACACGGTAAGTCTCACACACTCCAGTGCATAAAACATAAGCAGTCTCAATGCTTGATGCAACGAGGCTGACCCTATGATCCTGGTAAGCACAAGCACAATAATCTTCAAGTTGAGGTTACCTATAGCCCGGATAGGGATTTGGATTCCCACCATGGGAGTCCCAGCAACACAGTGGGCCTCGATATATTCTTCGACCTTCATCCCACTCCCGGCCCCACATGAATTGAGGTCCACGACCTCTTCTTGGCATGAAAGTCCTTTCAAGAAGTGAGATAGTGAGACCCACAATGGTTGGACATATGGGAGGATCGATCGCTCGATACCTAGAATTCTGGGGTAAAAGGGACAAATATGTAGAGAAAAATTGGTTCTTATGTGAAGCCATTTGGAGGTCCAGAGGGACTCTCAATGAAAACAATTTCGTAGAGTTTCATACTACCCTGATGGGTCTTTCTCTTAAATGGTACATCAAGGCTATTGAACCAAGGGTGCTAGGACAAGCATTCACCCTTGGCCAAGTGCACTTGAATTTCATTGCCGAATTCAAACTACCTCAATCAGAGAAACAAGCTCTCTCTGAGTTGTGGGAGATTAAACAAAGAGAGGTAAAATATACCTAGGAGTACAACCAAAAATTTAAAGATGCTATTGGGAGGCTAGCGCATCCAATTCACGAATATCACCAGAGGGAATGGTACATATAGGGATTACTACCTCTAATGAGAATTCCTTTAATGCAACAACGAATAGACACATTAATAGATGCCTTGGAATAGTCGATGAAGATCGAATCCATGGAAGTTTATACAGGGAATCTGAGAATGACTAGGCCTCCAGTAGGTTATTCACATTTATGCCAACAATATGTAATACATAAAGAATTTGATCAGATTCACAATTTTTGAAACCAAGATGGAGAAAGAAGTAAACATTTTTTGATCTTATCATACTAGGATTGGGGAACCTATTTCAAACCATAAGGATACTTTTTTAGTCAATAAACAAGAGTGGAATCTATCACAAAACTAGGGGTTGTTACATGAAAATTTCTTCAAAGATGTCACCATGAAGGAGGGCACTTTTGACATCCATCTGGTGAATCTACTAGCCAAGGAAAGAAGCAAGGGAAATAAGAAGTTGCACAAATTCGTCTTTACAACAAGAGAAAAGGTCTTAGTGTATTTGATGCCTTCTTGTTGACAAAATCATTTCATGATCAGGAAGGCTTTATGATGCTCAACAACACCTTCAAAGGTATATTTGGTCCTATAGACCCATCAACATTTCACATTATTCTTCCCATGAGGTCGAGGAAATAAATACCAAGCATGATTCTTCAAAAGAGAATTCATATCATCTTGCATATCTTGTTACCATTCAGGTTGTGTTGGACAACTGAGAGGGGGGGGGGTGAATCAGTTGTCACCGTGCTTAAACAATCATGATTCTTTTAAAATATTTACAAGTCACTCAATGATGATCACAATAATGCAGGGAAATAAACAATGGCACATTCAGCATCAGTCACATATATGAGAAACACAGAGACAGATATTTCTTGAGGAAACCAATACAGGGTAAAAACCTCTTCTTCTTTATATGATAAGTATTATTTACATTCTTTACATTATCATATATATGAGCACCAACTCATTGTGAGGCTACAACCTCTGTTTTTGAAAGCTGCAACTTGCTGAGAGCACCAACTCTCTATTTTCTCTAGCACCCACTAGAAGGAAGCACCAACTCCCTAGTTTCTCTAGCACCGACTAGAAGGAAGAACCAACTCCCTGGTTTCTCTAGCACCAACTAGAAGGAAGCACCAAATCCCTATGTTCAAGCACCCACTTGAAACTCTGAGGACACCAGTCCTCCCTAGCACCTCCCTACCACCCTGGTTTATCAAAATGAATTACTAAAACTTATTACCGTGATATAGTGTTCAACAACAGCTTACCAGTATCCTCACTGTTCTGCAAGATTTTGCTGCTCTGTCTTCCTCACTATCTTTCTGCATGCATCCATTCTATTTTCTATTCTTCTACCTCTTGTGCTTTCTACACCATTCCCTTTCAATGCACCTTTTGTCTTCTGTCCATTTCACCTGCTGCACACACCTCCTTCTTCACACCTTAATCCCTCATGACAACAACAACAACATCTCTTCTTTGTTCTTCATACTTATAGTCTTTGTCCTCCTTGTGCATGCTTCTGCATGCTGCCTCCATCTTGAGTGCTTTGCCTGATCATCATCACAACTCTTTGGCTCCTCTCACCGTTTTTCTCATGCATCCGTCATCACTGGGTGTTATGCAGAAATTCCTCAGCTTCTATGGCAGTTGAGACTCTTCGTCTTATCTATCATAGATGAGCTCATCCTCTGGCAGAAACTATTATTTGTTTCTAGAAGTTATATTGTGAAGTGCAACAATAGCCCTCCGATTTGATTCAATTTCATATGCACCGTTGGATGACTTTCATTAGTCTTGCATTCATTTCGACATTTCGCTCTTTGGTATTTTAGGATTCATGTGATCATTTGTTTCAACACTCCATGTCGCAATCCCCAAAATGGAGCTTGGTTGCTCTATCTCTTGCTGATGTGACCAATGGTTGTGACCATAGCTTTATTCAAAAGCTGCATTTTGCAATTTCATGTTTCGACACTTCGACATTCCTGTGGTGATGTGTTCTTGGTGATCCATGTCCCGGTATGCGAAGCTCCGAAATGGAGCTTGGTTGCACTAGCTCCGATCATTTCGACAATTTTCATTTCGGCCTTTCATGATTCTTGCGATGAAGAGTCCCGTCACTTGACTCTTCCAACTCCCGGTATCCGAAGCTCTGAAATTGAGTCGGATCAACGGTCCACACCCTCGATGATTCGACGGTTATTCTCTGCCCCGGGACTTCATCCTTAGGGACTTTGGGGGAGTGATAATGATAAAACTCCCGAAGCAAAAACACTCAGAGTGAGGTCAGTATTGCGTCACTCAATGACATGTTGTGACCCGAGTGGCTGTCACGTGTCACTCAAAAATGTGAATTCCAGTGGCCTGAACTGTCAAATCAACTTGTCGCTTGTTGTTGTTCGATCATGCCATGTGTCATGGTCTTCCACCTGTCCTTTCGGACGTGGTCTACCACATTCACTTCCTGGAAATGTCCTCCTAGATCACTTCATGATTTCGCATATCACGATTTCAGGTTTTGCGACTTCGGGACTCCTTATGATGAGAGTCTTTGACATCTCCATCTCTCGGTAACCAAAATCCCGGTATCCAAAACTTCGAACGATGCACCTGTTTCACGATTTATGGGTTTCGCATTTTGGCACTTCGAGACTCCTAATGTTGAGATTCTCTAACTTCTCCATATCCCAGTAACCAAAATCTTGGTGTTGTTGGGAAAAATACCCTACGGACTAGCAAACTAGGGTCAGACTTGCATGCAGATTTTGACCAAAAAGAAATTACTTTTTTACCTACAACCCAATACTTAAACCCCTCTTTCACAGTAAATGAATGGAAAAGGACCACTAACCTTATTACCGGCGTTCGATGTAGATCCTCTGTTGCGCTTTGACCACTTGCTTGCGCTGCTCCTTCTACAGATGACCTGCAATGAAGACAAATAACAACTATGCATGCATGCTACTTCTCTACTCAAGGGTTAGAAATCAAGCATAAATTAACCAAACCATAGACATTTCATGCATTGGGACAGGAAAAGTATTCTTTTTATTACTGAAAATGAATCAACTTACAATCAAAGCTGAGACCAGCCACCGCTCCTTGAACCTGATCCTGGGCTCCTCTTCTTCTGTCCTTCAACTGCTTTGTGTTAAATCTCCTTTGGCATGAGAAAAGGCTAAAGGGTTGGGACAATGGATTATGTAAATGGACAGAGTTTCGTCGCTATATTTTTTCCTCTTCCAAATGGTACCCCTACCCCTTCTTTTATAGGCTAGAAGGAGCTAGGGTTTTGGACAAACCCTCGACCATGCATGGCCGGGATTTTTAGTTAACTGACCCATATCTTTTTGTTCCGTCGGCAACTTTCCTTTTTTCATGCTTTGTTAGGTACACACGGGCTGTAGTGAGTCAACCAGCATGCACATGCATGCAGTAATGGGTTAGGGTGCATGGGCCTTGACACAAGAGGATTTTCAAAGAGTTGTTCAATAGAATTTTGGCAAAGAAGGGATATGAGTTGGCCTGATGCCAGGTAAGCATGTGTGGTGCAATTTAGGGTTATAACACCCGGTATCCAAAACTTCGAGCGATGCGCCTATTTCTCGATTTTGGGGTTTCGCATTTCGGCACTTCAAGACTCCTGATATTTAGAGTCTCTGACTTCTCCATCTCCCGGTAACCGAAATTGTCCTCCTTTCGGGATTTCATACCCCACTTCACCTGGGTCATTAAAGAGCTTGCAAGTTCTCTTGGATCCAACGCCGGTCGGACCTTGGGCTCAGATCTGACGTTCATTGGGAATTCCCAATGGGATCCATCATTGCATACTCTGATCTTGTCGAGCTTGCTCTGCAGCGTCTACCCAAAATAATCCATCATTGTTGTACTTTCCATCAATGACAAGCTACCTGTAAAACATGCCAATAATATCCCCCTTTAGCATTGATGGCAACAAAGGCACCCGTACCTGTTATTTTCTCCCCCTTTGACATCAATGTCAAAGAAAACACTCTCCCCATGAGCTGTTGCAGTATTTTTAGGAGGTATCAGAGATGCAATTAATACAAGACTCCCCCTAACAGGATGGACTCTCTTAGGTGTGAAACGGAATGACACCCAACATCTGTCATAGATATTCAAAAGGGGTCTTAGCTAGGGGTTTAGTAAAGATGTCTGCTATTTGTTCTGTGGTTAGAATGTACTAAACCTGAACAACCTGATTGGTGACTTGCTCTCTCAGAAAATGGTATTTTATGGGAATATGCTTAGTCTTGGAGTGGAATATAGGATTCTGAGACACACTGATGGAACTAGTGTTATCACAATGAATTGGGATAGGTGCAACGTATTTTACCTCGAAGTCTGCAAGTTTTTGAATCATCCATAATACCTGAGTGCAACAGGTAGCAGCAACAATGTATTCTGCCTCTGTTGTTGATAAAGAAATGGAACCTTGCTTTTTACTAAGCCATGCTACTAATGAGTCACCCAGGAAGAATGCTCCTCCATTGGTGCTTTTTCTCTCATCAACACAGTTTGCCGAATCTGCATCTGAATAAGCAGTTAACTGAAAATTCTGATTTTTGGGATACCACAGACCATAAGTCATTGTTTCTTTCAAATACATGAATATTCTTTTGATAGCTTGCAAATGAATCCGTTTAGGTGCAGATTGAAATCTTCCTACCATTCCTACAACATGCATTATGTCTGGGCTATATGTTGTGATGTACAGCAGGCTGCCTATCATTGATCTATATGAACTTTGATCAACATCAGGTGAGTCATCATCCTTGCTTAATTTTCATCAAGTAACCATAGGGTTACCCACAGGTTTGGAGTCTTCCATTTGAAATCTTTTCAGCATTTCTCTTAGATATTTTTCTTAAGAAATGAACATCCCTTCAGACCTTTGACTAATTTGCAAGCCAAGAAAAAATGACAGTTCTCTTATCATGGACATTTCAAACTCAGATTCCATGGCAGAAGCAAACCATTGTACCAATGGATCCTTATTACATCTGAAAATGATGTCTGAAAAAAGCTTAACTATGGACTCCGTCAGGAATATTCTTCTGGAACAATTTAACGAGTGTGAAAGAATAAGGTCACTCGACGATCTTTTCAATTTTAGGGAGTCTAAAAAGAGCTTAACTATGGACTCCGTGGAGGTTTCTTTTTCGTAAATTTAGTCCCTCAGGCCCGAAAAAAGGAATAAAATTATACCTGAGAGTACTCTTATAAAGAATGGGAATTTGATAGAGTATACCTTTGTTCGTATAGTTGACAGTCAGGATCGAAAAAGGCGTAAACTACTACCAGAAAGACGTGACTTCAAATTTCAATTTAACGAGCATGAAAGGTCACAAGATCACTCGACAATCTTTTCATTTTTAGAGGGTCTGAAAAGGGCTTAAAAGGAGACCCGTTATTTTTTGGGAGTCCTGAGGGTAAGACAAAGAGTGAAAAAGACTCATGCAAATGAGGCTCAAACTCATATTTAGGAAAGACTATATGAACTCCCGAGCCTACAGTGTTTCTAGAAACGGCATGGACACCATAATGCAACCAGGACCTACCTAGGGCATACATGTTCTGGTAAGCTCTACCACCAAGTCAAGACACTTCTAGAGAAGATATGACGGTTCTGTGTCACAACCTGATGGGATCGATCCTATAGCATAAGAAAAAGGAAACGATATGCAAAAGTTGGGGTGGTATCCTAACCTATATGCTCAAGTTGATTTTTGATTTTTTTTTTTTTTTATGGACCGTCAATATTTTTTC
>ML779855.1:737207-765524 GCA_009831015.1 Picea engelmannii
GTACTTGAACATTTAAGTGGGGTAAAAGGAGGTTGCCCCCTCGAAGAGGCTTATTATCTGAAATTATCTCTTTTTCAAGGCGTTGAGTACTTTTCCTGAGGTTTTTATATGCTATATTGATGTTTGGTTCTTAACAGTTTGACGCCCATTGAGTCAAATGAATAGGATAAATGAAACCTGCCTTTAGAAATTTCCCAACCTCAATCTTGATGGATGTTGCTTTCTTAGGATTGACTGGACGAAGTTTTTGTCGAACAGGCTTAGCATCAGGATATGTTGTGATTTCATGTTCAACTATTTTCGGATCGATACCTGGAATTTCCTCATAAGACCAGGTGAAAACGTCGTAGAATTATTTGAAAATATCCGTGTAAATTTGAATCTCTTTGGGGGAGCAATCTGCTCCAACAAAAACATTCTCCACGATGCCAGGGGTTCGGGAGATG
The DNA here is from genome assembly GCA_009831015.1 of Picea engelmannii. Lineage (NCBI taxonomy): Eukaryota > Viridiplantae > Streptophyta > Pinopsida > Pinales > Pinaceae > Picea > Picea engelmannii. The sequence continues at coordinate 737,654 of ML779855.1, forward strand.
TTGATGGGTATAGTTTCAATGATAGTCGCCATATTTCCCTCAGCATAAATTTCCTGTGTAGCTAAGAGATTAATAGGACATGTCTGATCTCCCGTCATGGTAACGGTGAATTCCCCTGCTTCGATTCGGCTTAACTCTGGGAGGAAATATGATCTGCGATGAAGATCTTCCCAAGCTTTGTCTGGACTAGTCATTGCTTCGATTACTGCTTCGTCAGAAGGCAAGACTAAGTCTAATGAATCGACGTTAGCGAGATAACCCTGAGCCCAAATAGGCTCTAGTAGTGGATCCAACTCTTATGCCAAAGTCGGATCAAGGTTAGCTGAGGCTTGCTGAACTAAAGAGTATGCTACCTCAGTGGCCGACAAGGGCATGGACATGCCGGGGTGCCCTGTCTCATCCATCGTGGCTGATGGGGAAGGAAGAATCCAAGGTTCCTCAAAGTAAGTCGTGTGAAACGACGAAACTTGAAAAATCTCAACCTTATGGTGATTATATATAAACTTGACATCGTCATGAGGAGGTGGGTAATCAAAGGTACCCATCAAGGATAGGCACAAACCAACTCCTACATTAACGACACCTGGTTGAGGATTATCAATCATGGGAACCGTGGATGCCCCCAAATCTGGGTCAGGTCTGGAGAAAGACAGTTGATCAATGGTCACTATCCGGCCCTCATGTGAAAACAACAAGACTCGGAAAACTGTAACAACCACATCTTGCATAGCATAAGTCCAACTCTATCCTAACAAGAGGTTATAGTCGAGGGGAGCATCGACTACCTCTACTTCGACACACACTGTCTTCTCTCCTAACTGCACAGGGAAAGAAGGAACAATGCCATGTGGTCGGAAAGAACGACCGTCGAAAGCAGTAAGGAGAGTAGGTGATGGAGACAAAGTGGGCTGGCCAATGGCCTTCCAACATGCTAACGACATAACGTACATTGATGCACCCTCATCGATCACCGTGCGGAAGATATTCCGTGTAAAAGTTTTCGTGGGATGAGCCACTACTATATGAAACACTACGTGGTAAGGCAGACGAGGTTTTAATTTGGTTGTATCTAACATGATGGTACCCAGGTTACATGTCTCAGTAGAGCCCAAAGTGGTTAACAAGGCTTTCCTCTAAGTAGGGCATCTTTGGAGGACCTCCAAAGAAGACATCGCACAAGGGGTTTGTGATAAATCCTCCACCACAGAGTAATTTTGGGTGGCCCTTGTGTTTGGGTTGTGAGAAGATTTCTTAAATGCACCCTTTGGAATGCGTGTCATTGTTTCTCCCAACATATTCTTGATCTGTAGAGGAAGAGATGGGAGATCAACTTCTTTACCCTTCTCAGAAGCACTTGGTTTACTATAGTCGTGTGCTCTAGTCATTATGAAAGCATCACCCCTAACCATATATACGTTCGTGGATGAGGGATTGTTTGGAGGAGGGTAGGTTTCCTCGCTGCCCCCTTCGGTACTTGTAGAGGCTTGAGTTAAATTTTTCCCATGTTGAAAAGGATTAGTCAACACTGCCTGTTGTTGCTGTGTGACAAAATTTTAGGCCTCTGCAAGTCGAGGACAAATATGGGTCGGGTGGTCTTCCGCACACAAGTTGCATGGAAACCTTGCCTTCCATTTTTCTGTAGTGTCCCCGCCAGCATTATTAGTGGGTTTTTTATCCCTCTTACCCTTCTTTCGTTGTTTTTTCTTCCCTTCAGGCTGCTGGGTGGCCTTTGGGTTAGTCGACTGCACGGAGTGTACTTTCGACGTTTGGGTAGGGGGAGCAGCCAAAGCAGTAGTCTGGCTAGCCACTGTGTATTGTATAGATAACTGTTGCAACTGTTTTTTCAATTTCTCAGTGGGCTTGGTTTGTGCTGAACCAACAATACCATCGGCATGCGGTCCAGATCTCTATCTAGTTTTATCCAGTATCGAACGTGACGCATCCGGCAGGATGTTGTATAATAAACCAGACTGAGAATAGATGAGCTCAAACTATTGAGCCCTCATGATGGCATCTTCTTCAGAGAAAAATCTGGAATTCCCGACGTCTTTGGATAATTATGGGACCAAAGACTTAAGGAACCACTCAAGTAGGAATGCTAGTGGGACTGGTACTTTGATTAGACTCTTCCAACGTCTCCACTCTCAGATATGATCAGAGATATGGTCTGCTGTTGTCTGTTCGAAATTGGCGAGCAACTCTGTACCAACGTCGTATCTCACAGGTAACTGGAAATGGTTGAGGAAGGCCATTGCCAGTTCACCAAAAGAAGAGTATCTTGAGTGATCGAGCTCGATGTACCATTTTGTGGCACTCCCGATAAGAGTGTGTTGAAACAATCGCAATTGTACAGAGGCATCTTTAAAAGAGTTAGATGAACACCAAAGATGGAAGCTAGTCACATGATCACCTGGATCTTCATTAGGCTTGGCCTCAAACTTTGGAATGTACGAATGCAACTTCGTTGGCATAGGAGGCCAATGTGGATCGTGACAAATAGGATCATTTAACAACCTTGTCAAATCTGGCAAGTGTAAATTCGCCAGGAATGGTAGTTTGGGTTGCTACTGATAACCTGGGAAAAAGGGTCTTGGAGTTTGAATGGCACCAGGTTGCCAGGAAAAGTTTGGCTGCTGGCCTGGATTCTGGTAGAAACCATGGCCCTGACCAGTGTAAGGATTTTACATCTGTGGAGACATCATCAGCTTATTTCCCATAAAGGACATAGGGTGTTGGGCATGCATCGTGTTTGAAGGACTTTGGGAAGGATTACCCCATGCTAGTCTTGATGGGAGAGGCATAGTAGTATGTCCAGGGTTGCATTGACTGTGGAAATAATTACCCCAGAATGACATTCCAGAGGAGGGAATGGATCCTTGTCCTGAGTTCCAAGGTCCTGCTATATGTGCCCCCTGCGCAAGAATGGTACCCTGCGCCGGAGTAGACTGTCCAAAAATGGGATTGCCCCCAGACGGGAAAGCGATGGATGAGAAAGTGTTGTTACCAAACACCCCGTTCCAAACAAATGGTGTCGAACCTACCAGCATACTGTGCGCAGGTGTTCCTTGACTCCCGACTCCAAATAAACTAGTGTGTGTAGGCTGCCTGATGGACTGCTGGTGCGGACCACCAAGCGAAGGGGACGAAGGAGAGATATGACCTCCGACGTAAGGAAAAGCGTTAAAAGGGATAGGAGTGCCCCCAAGTTGACCTTGCAGAGGAGCATTAGAGCTCCCTACCCCCAGACCCAAAGTCTGTAAAGTGGAGTAAGTGAGTGCAGGACTTGTACCCGAACTAGGCATACCGTATGAGAACGGAGGGCCTGTCGCACTAAGTGTGAAGGGGGTTGTGGCCGCCGCCATAGATGGGTTCGGTCCACTATGCGACGTAGTTGCGGCTGAGACCATGGTGGCTCGGACTGATGACGGTAAGTTAGGAGATGATTCTCCTGTGGTAGAAACTGTGGTGGGAATTGAATAATTCCCAGAAGAAGTAACAACGTTTGTTTCCATAGCTGTGTGAGGCACTGTCCGGCGTTCGTGAAATTGGATTGGTACAGTAAATGATGCCTAGATATAAGTGGTTGGGGTTTCAATCAAGCCAAGATTGGCGGTTTATTCCTCCGGGAGTTGTTCGGGCACAAAGGTTTGTAACCCGGTCGCTTCGAAAGACCCTTGTTGGTCTAGCTTCCGCTTTAATGGTGGCAGGGGTGGCTCCAGTGTAACCGGCGGCAGGCCCAGAAGCCTTCGTGACAGACGGAGCTCGGGATCCTCCACTGTGTGAGAAGATCCAAGACACGCTAAGGTATTCTACACATTCAAACATAACACACACTAAAAAGAAGCCCCTAAGAGATAAGACAAGCAATCATTGAACTATTCGGAAGAACAGTTACAACAACCAACACTAGAGCAACTTACCGGTGCAAGTGAAACTCGAATACGGAAGCACCCTCTAGGTATACTCTGCAAAGCATGGCCCGATGTCTGTCCTAGGTACCACGGTATACCCTCGCAGTCACCCGTGTATGTCCCTAAAAATATTGGCAACTAGGTTGCCAACACGCGAATAGTCACCAGGCGGGTACAATAGAAAGTCGGGTAGACCACAATGAGCAGGGTATCAAGCCTGAAACCTATCAAGGGTATCGAGATAAAATGGTCCAGAAGACAACTGAGGACCTCAAATGGATTTGAGACCCACGAAGCCCCGTGGCAAATGCAAACGACGGAATCCCAAAACAAGCCCGCGATATGTGTTCTCCACTATGATTGGTCAGGCTTTGGAGGGGTTATCTCCGCTACCTTTCCGCATGCGACCTCGTGTTTATCCCCTATGTTAGAGGGGGGTCCCGGATAACTTCCACGAAACTAGACTTAGACACTCCCTATCGCAGACTCTAATGTTTGGCTTTGAATGGCCTTAGAGAGTTTCCTCTCCAACCTAATCGAAGGCCCTAGTCTTGAACTAGTTTGTGAACCTTACAAACAAAAAGTATAGTAAATTTTAAGATTAGCGTTTCTTTTAAGGATTTTTATTACGTCACGGGGTATGAAGGTGAAACTGATGATGTGTAAAGACGAAAGAAAAAGTGAATGAAAAAAGATGGAAACAAAAGACTTTTACTAAATGAAAAATTTCAACAACTTTTCACAAAGAAAGATTTATTTTTCTTTTCAATTTTTATAAGATTTTATACAACAAACATAAAGGAATTTCACTCGACTACGAGCTACTTATGCTCTAAATGCACTGCAAAAACTTACAAAATAAAAGACTTCTTCCTAGCTAATGATGCAGAAACACACTCTTCAAACAAAGAAGAAAATGAAAAGAGATTTTTTATTTATTTATTTAAGTGCTAGTAAAGCAACAAAGGGAAAATACCGACAAGCACAAAACCAAGAAAAACAAATTCTGGCTTAAAGCGCAGATCACAAAGAATCAGAGTAAAGACACACAATGGCAATAAAGAAAACAAAGACTCTTACGCTTGTCTAAAAACCATAATTTTTTTTTATTTTATTTTTATTTTCTGTCAACTATCAACTGAGAAAAAGCAGACTAAGGGTAAGATGACCTAACCTACTGACTATTCAACCCTAGAGTCAAACACCTGAGAGGAATACTTCTCATCAAAGGAGGGGATGACTGCCCCACCCTGAACAAAAAGTAGTCTGTCAAGCACGCTACTGTCACTAAAACAACATGCGTGCAAACGCGTGCTGAGATGAAACAGGAAGCCTGTACATGCGGGATCACCTTGTATAGGCTGCGTGTATGTTTAAATTCTAAGACAAAAATGAAAACAGGCAGTCCAGACCAGGAAGAGGCCTCTGGTATTGATAACCAGGGTCCCTTGAAGGCTTGGATGCTATTTCTAACAGAAAATAAAAATAATGCAAGGAATAATAAGGCGAAAAAAACAATCTGAGATAGGACTGTGAACCAACAAGACTCAGATAGGATTCCAGAAAACCCCTTGAGAATGTATAATTCTGACAGAGAAGAGGAGGACTGCCTCCAAAGTTCTCTGAACTCCTACACGCTACTGCTATCTCTACAGCTAGCGTTCACATGCGAGCTGTAAGAGGATAGGGCGTGGGTACACGCGTGTAGGCCTTCTCCAGGCCGTGTGTACCTCTGTGTGTCCCAACAACTACCGTCAAGAAAAAGTCAGGGAAAACTGGTATGAAGAACCAGGATCCCTGCTAGCTCAGACCTTACAGAAAAAGACAGGAAAAAAAAAAAACCAGAAAACCTAATCTTTAAACTACCCAAAAACTTTAAAGAAATCCAGAAACCCTAAAGAGTATTGTCCCCAGTATGGTCGCCAATTCTGTTGTTGGGAAAAATACCCTACGGACTAGCAAACTAGGGTCATACTTGCATGTAGATTTTGACCGAAAATAAATTACTTTTTTACCTACAACCCAAGACTTAAACCCCTCTTTCACAGTAAATGCATGGAAAAGGACCACTAACCTTATTACCGGAGTTCGATGTAGATCCTCCATTGCGCTTTGACCACTTTCTTGCGATTCTCCTTCCACAGATGACCTGCAATCAAGACAAATAACAACTATGCATGCATGCTACTTCTCTACTCAAGGGTTAGAAATCAAGCATAAATTAACCAAACCATAGACAATTCATGCATTGGGACGGGAAAAGTATTCTTTTTATTACTGAAAATGAATCAACTTACAATAAAAGATGAGACCGTCCACCACTCCTTGAACCTGATCCTGGGCTCCTCTTCTTCTGTCCTTCAACTTCTTTGCGTTAAATCTCCTTTGGCATGAGGAAAGGCTAAAGGGTTGGGACAATGGATTACGTAAATGGGAAGAGTTTCTTCGCTATATTTTTTCCTTTTCCAAATGGTACCCCTACCCCTTCTCTTATAGGCTAGAAGGAGCTAGGGTTTTGGACGAACCCTAGGCCATGCATGGCCGGGAGTTTCAGTTAACTGACCCATAGCTTTTTGTTCCGTTGGCAACTTTCCTTTTTTTGTTCTTTGTTAGGTACACGCGGGCTGTAGTGAGTCAGCCAGCGTGAACACGCGTGCAGTAATGGGTTAGGGCGTGTGGGCCTTGACACAAGAGGATTTTCAAAGAGTTTTTCAATAGAGTTTTGGGAAAGAAGGGATATGAGTTGGCCTGATGCCAGGTAAGCATGTGTGGTGCAATTTAGGGTTATAACACCCGGTATCCAAAACTTCGATCGATGCGCCTATTTCTCGATTTCGGGGTTTCGCATTTCGACACTTCAAGACTCCTGATGTTGAGATTCTATGACTTATCCATCTCTCGATAACCGAAATCGTCCTCCTTTCGGTATTTCATACCCCGCTTCACCTGGGTCGTTAAAGAGCTTGCAATTTCTCTTGGATCCAACGCCGGTCGGAACTTGGGCTCAGATTTGACGTTCATTGGGAATTCCCAATGGGATCCATCGTTGCATACTCTGATCTTGTTGAGCTTTCTCTGCAGCATCTACCCAAAATAATCCATCGTTGTTGTACTTGCCATCAATGACAAGCTACCTGTAAAACATGTCAATAATCTCCCCCTTTGGCATTGATGGAAACAAAGGCACCCGTACCTGTTCTTTTCTCCCCCTTTGACATCAATGTCAAAGAAAACACGCTCCCCCTGAGTCGTTGCAGTATTTTTAGGAGGTATCATATATGCAATTAATACAAGATTCCCCCTAAAAGGATGGACTCTCTTAGGTGTGAAACGGAATGACAACCAACATCTGTCAGAGATATTCAAAAGGGGTCTTAGCTAGGGGTTTAGTAAATATCTCTGCTATTTGTTATGTGGTTACAATGTACTAAACCTGAACAACCTGATTGGTGACTTACTCTCTCAGAAAATGGTATTTTATGGGAATATGCTTGGTCTTGGAGTGGAATACAAGATTCTTAGACACACTGATGGCACTAGTGTTATCACAATGAATTGGGATCGGTGCAACGTATTTTACCTCCAAGTCTGCAAGTTTTTGAATCATCCATAATACCTAAGTGCAACAGGTAGCAACAACAATGTATTCTACCTATGTGGTTGATAAAGAAATGGAACCTTGCTTTTTACTAAGCCATGCTACTAATGAGTCACCCAGGAAGAATGCTCCTCCACTGGTGCTTTTTCTCTCATCAACACAGTTTGCTGAATCTGCATCTGAATAAGTAGTTAACTGAAAATTCTGATTTCTGGGATACCACAGACCATAAGTCATTGTTTCTTTCAAATACCTAAATATTCTTTTGACAGCTTGCAAATGAATCTGTTTAGGTGCAGACTGAAATCTTCCTACCATTCCTACAACATGCATTATGTCTGGGCTAGATGTTGTTATGTACAGCAGGCTGCCTATCATTGATCTATATGAACTTTGATCAACATTAGGTGAGTCATCATCCTTTCTTAATTTGCATCTAGTAACCATAGGTTTACCCACAGGTTTGGAGTCTTCCATTTGAAATCTTTTCAGCATTTCTCTTAGATATTTTTCTTAAGAAATGAACATCCCTTCAAACTTTGAGTAATTTGCAAGCCAAGAAAAAATGACAATTCTCTTATCATGGACATTTCAAACTCAGATTCCATGGCAGAAGCAAACCATTGTACCAATGGATCCTTATTACATCTAAAGATGATGTCATCTACATAGACCAATACGATGAGCAAATTATTATCCTCTGTTTTAATATACAGATTGTTGTCAGTTGTTCCTCTCTTCAACCCTTTGTCTTTGAGATACATATACAGTCTGTGATACTAGGCTCTAGGGTCTTGTTTTAACCCATATAAAGCTTTCTTCAGCTTGCATACTAAGTCGGGGTTATCAGACAGTTTGAAACCCTTTGGTTGTTCCATATAGACTTCTTCAGTTAAATCTCCATTTAGAAAAGATGACTTGACATCCATTTGATAGACTTTAAACCTTTTATGACAAACATAGGCAAGAAACATTCTAATAGCTTCTAATCTTGCTACGGGTGCAAATGTTTCATCATAATCCAGTCCTTCTATCTGAGCATATCCTTTACAGACTAACCTTGCTTTGTTCCTGACAACTTGTCCTTGCTCATTCAACTTATTCTTAAAGATCCATCTGGAGCCAATGACGTTTTTACCTTCAGGTCTATGAACCATCTCCCACATATTGTTTTTCTTAATCTGATCAAGTTCATCATTCATTACTTTAACCCAGTGATCATCTTTGTTGGCTTCACTGAAATTCTTGGGTTCCATCATGGATATGAAAGCTATATGAGATTGTTCAGTGGTTTTCATTAGCTTTCTCTTGGTTTGTACACCTTTGTCTTTTTCTCCAATTATCTGACTTGCAGGATGATTATTTTGAATGAATCTGGAGGAGGAGTTTGAAGTTGACTGCTAATTTGAGTCTGTCTGAGTGTCTGAGTCTTCTTCTAATTCAGAGTCTTCATTTTCTAATTCTTGGACCTGTTCATCTTCATCTTTAGCTGTGTCTTCTGTAGAAGACTCATTACTGTACATCTCTCTTGCTGGGATTCCTTCATAAAATTTTACATCAATACAGTCAACCATTTTATGCAGCCTCTTATTATAGCATCTATATCCTTTACTATTTTTAGCATACCCTAAGAATATACCTTCATCAGACCTGTCATCATATTTGTTGAGGTTCTCATCATTATTCTTTATGTAGCATTTACTCCCAAAGACTTTGAAGTGTTTAATCAAAGCAGGTCTCCCAAACCATAGTTCATAAGGTGTCTTGTCACTTTGTGGTCTGAGGTGAGCTTTGTTAAGAACATGAACTACTATGTGTATTGCTTCTACCTAGTAGGTTTCGCTAATGTTCTTCTCATTCATCATTGACTGGCCATTTCCTACACTGCTCTGTTTTGCCTCTCAACAACTCCATTTTGTTGTGGAGTTCTTGGGATTGTGTATCCTCCCCGGTCTGATCTTACTGCCTTTAATCTCTTGCCTATTTGAGTCTCAGTTAAAGCCTTAAATATTTTAAACTTCTCAAATGCTTCAGCCTTTTCCTTGAGAAAGGAAACCCAGGTAAGTATGGAGTAATCATCGATAATCAACATGAAGTAGTTTTCTTTTCCTATGCCTTCCTATATTGATGGTCCACATAAATCCATATGTACTAGTTGGAGTGGTTTCTCTGTTGAAGTAAATCTCTTGGACTTAAAATGTGTCCTATTTTGCTTCCCTACTTGACAGGGTTTACACATTGAATCTTGGGGCTTTGATATTCTTGGAAGATCTTTTACTGCCTCGAGGTTTTTGAGTTTGATTAAGTGGTCAAAGTTTAGATGTCCAAGTCTCCTATGCCATAACCATCTTTCATCATGTTTTCTTAGATGACATTATTCTCTATTTTCTTTCATAACATATACATTATTTTCTGTCCTTATGCCTTTGGCCACCACTTGTCATGAGTTTACAGACTTTATCTTGCAGTCCTTGGACGTGAACAACACTTTGCATCCTCTGTCACACATTTGAATTACACTGAGCAGATTATGTTTCAACCCATCCACAAGTAGAACATCTTGGGCTTTTCCTTTTCTGTTACTTAAGCTCACCATCCCTTTGCCCTTTATTTTCCCTGGAGCATCATTTCCAAAGGTCACGTTTCCTGATTTGCTTTCACTTAGAGATAGAAACTTGCCTTTGTCTCCCATCATGTATTTGGAGCATCCACTGTCTATATACCAAGGGTTTGTTTTTCTTTGAGCGGACAATACTAATCCACACTTGTCACTTTCCTTTTTCTTCCAAAACTTGACATTTTCAGAAGGGGATTTCGAATCTGGTTCATAGTTCCTTAATCGACAGTCAATAGATTTATGTCCAAATTTATGATAGGTGTAGCATTCAATCTCATTATTCAATAGGTCAAAATTATTGTTGCATTGTTGTCTACTTATTGACTGTTGATTATTTCTTGGCCTCCTTAGTTGTATGTGTCTATACTTAATTTGGCAATTTGCAGTCTGTGAAGGATTGTTACTTGACTGTGTCATTCTTTGTTGTGGGAAGTATTTATTCCTTTGAAATATTAATTTCTCATGTCTAAGTCTTAAGGAACAATTTACAGCTTTGTGACCAAAGTTAGAACAGTAGAAACAATAACCATGGAAAAAATATTTGTACCTGGGAAATGGTTGTCTTCTTTGTGAAAATCGATTTCTTCCAGGCTAATGACGTCTTTCAGCAGTGAGCGCATTACTTCTTTGTTCTTCAGATTCAGTTCTGGCATCTTTTTCCTTTCTCGTCATGGGTGGCTGATTGTCTTCCTTTGTTCCTGTAGGTTTGTTGTTGTTATTGGTTGTACATTTGACAAACTTGATGGGTTCTTCGTTTCTTGGCTTGCCACTACTTGATCCCTCTTCATAACCCAAACCAGTTTTCAACTTTGGATTCCTTTGCTGATTCAGGATGGTGGCTAATCCTTCCGAGGCTTTGATACTTGACAGATTTTGATTATACAAGGCTTGAAACTTCTCCATCTCTTTCCTAGTTTTCACTACTTCTTCTTCTAATGCTTCACATCTTGCCTTCTTTTCTGATAACTATCGTTTCAGAATTTCTTCGATTTTCTTTGCCTCTTCTAATTCTACTTTTAGTAGGACAAGGTCTTCATCAGGTTTTTTACTCTCTTTCTTGAACTATATCAGCAATTGTGTTTTCTTTCTGTTCTTGATTCTTAGTCTGTCAATCTCTTCCAGTGCACTAATTAGTTTTCCTTCCATGTCAAGCACATCTTCTTCTTCATTTAAATCACTCCCTGTAATGTTATTATCATAATCCTCTTTGTCCATAAGTATGAAGTCATTTAGTTTATCTTCAATAGAGGAGTCATTTTCTTCATCATCTGAAGGATCATCATCATTGTTTACGCACAAACTTTTCTTCTTAAAGTTATTCTCTTTAAAGAAAATTATGTGTTTGTACTTCTCCTCATCATCACAAGTATGATCCTTTCCTTTGTGGGGACATTTATTTGCAAAATGACCTATTCTACCACAGTTGAAGCATTTGAAAGGCAGTTTACCTTTGTATTTTCCTAATCCCTTCTTCAGTCTCTTCACAAAGTTTGCTTCAATTTCATCGGGCTCAGAATCCTCATTCTTGTCTACCTTAAATGATGCTTCTCTAGAGGTGGCTTTATATTTAACTATTCTCATTTCATATGCAGTCAATGTTCCTAGAAGTTGATCAAACTCCAAGGTTTTTAGATCATTTAGTTCTTCTATAGTAGAGACCTTTGGATTGAACCTATTTGGGAGAGATCTCAAGATTTTGTGAACTAAAGAAGGTTCCTCAATTGTTTCACCAAGTGCTTTCATTGCATTTACCATTTCTTCTACTCTCAAAAAGTATTTTCCAACAGTTTCATCTTCCTTCATCTTCAGATGTTCAAACTGCATTCTGTAGGTTTGAAGCTTGGCATCCTTTACCTTCTCATTACCCTCATAACTGTTAATGAGTTTGTCCCACATTTCTTTGGCAGTTCCTAGATGCATAACTTTTACGAATTCTGCTTCTGCAAGCCCACTCAAGATAGCATTCATAGCCTTAGCATTGAAGCTAAATTCTAGTTTGTCATCCTTATTAGCTAGTACAATTGGCTTTACATAACCAGTATCTACCACATCCCAAACATCTACACCTAAAGCCATTATGTAGGTTCTCATTCTAACTTTCTAGAAGGCAAAGTGTGTTCCATTGAACAGGGGGGCCTTGTTGGTTGAATTTCCTTCATTGCTTGACATGTTTAAGATCTAGGATCTACCTTTAGATAAAAGGGGTCGACTCTGATACCAATTGTTGGACAACTAAGAGAGGGGGGTGAATCAATTGTCACCGTGCTTAAACAATTATGCTTCTCTTAAAATCTTTACAAGGTACTCAATGATGATCACAATAATGCAGGGAAATAAACAATGGCACATTCAACATCAATCAAATATATGAGAAACAAAGAGATAGATATTTCTTGAGGAAACCAATATAGGGTAAAAACCTCTTCTTCTTTATATGATAAGTATTATTTACATTCTTTACATTATCATACATATGATCACCAACTCATTGTGAGGCTACAACCTCTTTTTTTGCAAGATGCAACTTGCTGAGAGCATCAACTCTCTGTTTTCTCTAGCACCCACTAGAAGGAAGCACCAACTCCCTGGTTTCTCTAGCACCAACTAGAAGGAAGCACCAACTCCCTGGTTTCTCTAGCACCAACTAGAAGGAAGCACCAAATCCCTATGTTCAAGCACCCACTTGAACCTCTGAGGACACCAGTCCTCCCTAGCACCTCCCTACCACCCTGGTTTATCAAAATGAATTACTGAAACTTATTACCGTGATATAGTGTTCAACAACAACTTACCAGTCTCCTCACTGTTCTGCAATATTTTGCTGCTCTGTCTTCCTCACTGTCTTTTTGCACGCATCCATTCCATTTTATGTTCTTCTACCTCTTGTGCTTTCTGCACCATTCCATTTCAATGCACCTTTTGTCTTCTGTCCATTTCACCTACTGCACACACCTCCTTCTTCACACCTTAATCCCTCATGACAACAACAACAACAACTCTTCTTTGTTCTACATTCTTATAGTCTCTTTCCTCCTTGTGCATTCTTTCTCCCATGCTTCTGCATGTTGCCTCCATCTTGAGTGCTCTGCCTGATCATCATCACAACTCTTCAGCTCCTCTCGCCATTTTTTTCATGCATCCATCATCACTGGGTGTTATGCGGAGATTCCTCAGCTTCTCTGGCAGTTGAGACTCTTCGTCTTCTCTGTCATAGATGAGCTTATCCTTTGGCAGAAACTATCATTTGTTCTAGCAGTTATATTGTGAAGTGAAACAATAGCCCTCTAATTTGATTCAATTTCATCTGCACCATTGGATGTATTTCATTAGTCTTGCATTCATTTTGGCATTTTTCTCTTTGGTATTTCGGGATTCGTGTGATCAAGTGTTTCGACACTCCATGTCACGATCCTTGAAATGGAGCTTGGTTGCTCTAGCTCTTTCCTCTATCTCTCGCCAATGTGACCAATGGATGTGACCATAGCTTTATTCAAAAGCTACATTTCACAATTTCACGTTTCAACACTTCGGCATTCCTGTGGCGATGTGTTCTTGATGATCTGTGTCCCGGTATCCGAAGCTCCGAAACAGAGCTTGGTTTCACAAGCTCTGATCATTTCGACAATTCACATTTCGGCCTTTCACGATTCTTGCGATGAAGAGTCCCGTCACTTGACTCTTCCAACTCTCGGTATCCGAAGCTCCAAAATGGATTCGGATCAACGGTCCACACCTTTGATGATTTGACGATTATTCTCTGCCCCGGGACTTCATCCTTCGGGACTTTGGGGGAGTGATAGTGATAAAACTCCCGAAGAAAAAAATATCATAGTGAGGTCAGTCTTGTGTCACTCGATGACATGTTGTGACCCGAGTGGCTGCCATGTGTCACTCAAAAATGTGAATTCCAGTGGCCCGAAATGACAAATCAACTTGACACTTGTCATTGTATGATCATGCCACGTGTCATGGTCTTCCACCTGTCCTTTTTGACATGGTCTGCCACATTCACTTCCTGGAACTGTCAGCCCAGATCACTTCACGATTTCGCATATCACGATTTTGGGTTTCGCGACTTCGGGACTCCTTATGATGAGATTCTTTGACATCTCCATCTCCCGATAACCGAAATCCCGGTATCCAAAACTTCGAGCGATGTGCCTATTTCATGATTTCAGGGTTTCACATTTCGGCACTTTGAGACTCCTAATGTTGAGATTCTCTGACTTCTCCATCTCCCGGTAACTGAAATCTTGGTATCCAAAACTTCGAGTGATGCACCTATTTCGCGATTTAGGGGTTTCAAATTTCGACACTTCGAGACTCCTGATGTTGAGAGTCTCTGACTTCTCCATCTCTGGGTAACCGAAATCGTCCTCCTTTCGGGATTTCATACCTCGCTTCACCTGGGTCGTTAAAGAGATTGCAGGTTCTCCTAGATCCAACGCCACTCAGACCTTGGGCTCAGATCTGACGTTCATCGGGAATTCCCAATGGGATCCATCGCTGCATACTCTGATCTTGTCAAGCTTTCTCTGCAGCATCTACCCAAAATAATCCATCACTGTTTTACTTGCCATCAATGACAAGATTCCTGTAAAACATGCCAACAGGTTTTCCTTGTGCATCTAAGTAAGATACATGATCACAAGTCTCAAGAAAATGATCCATAAAGGAAACATTGGCTTGTTTCTTGTGGTTGCGAGTCTGTTGGCTTGAAGAGACGTCACCAACATTAGGTCAAGTATCCCATCGAGTTAAGTAGGAAGAGGGTGAAATGATATCCATTGTATAAGGTCAATCATATGAAGGAACAATTCCAGTTGACGAATATAGATGCCCAGTTGAAACATATATCGACTGTCTAGTCAACTCAGGAACAGAGGTTGACGACCTAGTCAAAACAGGAATAGAGTTAAATTGTTCGATTGAAATGATGAAAAAGGGAATAGGTGAACCAGAGTTAGAAACAACTTCAAAGTAATCGTCATGTAATGAACCATAGGAAGTATTCAACAACTTAATTCCAAAATACTTCTGATAAAAAAACACATTTATTTTGATAATGATTTGTCGTTTGACAGGTTCAAACAATCAATAAGATTCAGATTCTTTTGAGTATCCCATCACGATGCAAGTATGAATCTTTGAATCTAATTTTGTCCTTCAATCATATGGAATATGAGCCCAGGCATCATAGCCATATATTTTGAGATGACCAATTGCGAGCTTTTTTCCACACCATTTCTCAATTGGAGTCACATAACTAACAACTCTTGTTAGAAAATGATTCAGGAGATAGTTGGCATAGTAAACAACTTCATCCCAAAAATGAGTTGGAATATTTTTGGCCTGCAAAAGATAGTGAGTCATTTCGATCAATGTCTAGTTCTTTCTTTCTACAACATTGTTTTGTTGAGGAGTATGAGGGAAAAAACTTTGCTAGGAAATACCGGATTGAGATATGTATTCTTAAAATTTTCGATTCACATACTCTCCACTTTTATGAGATCTCAAACACTTGATAGGTTGACTGCATTTATTTTTAGTCGATGCCCTAAATTCCTTGAACTTTGCAAAGAAATTAATCTTATTTTTCAAGAAGTAGACCCAAGCAAATCTAGAGATATCATATATAAAGGTCAAAATATACTTTGCACCTGCTAAAGAAGGTTGATTAATACAACAAAGATCATTATGAATGAGTTCCAATGGATTCTATGCTTGCCACACTTTTCCAGAGTTGAAAGGGGTCTAATGATGCTTTCCCAACACACATCCTCTACAAACTCCATTAGGTGGAAGAACTTTGGAAAGACCAACAACCATATTCTATGTTTCCATTGAATTCAGACTTCGAAAATTGAGGTGTTTGAGTTGTTCATGCCAAATTATGATGCGTTCATCAGTGTGAGCAACAAGATAAATAGGTCTAGGATTAGGTCAAGGGAGGTCACAAAACTTGTATAGTCCATCCTTTGATTCGAGAAAACCTTGAACGAAAATCAACCTATCATTCTTCAAATCATTAACTAAGAACCTATCTTGATAGAACTCAACAATATTACCTTTCTGTTTCAGTTGAGAAATTGACAAAAAAATTGCACTCAATTTACGTACATGATAGACGTTGACAATCTTACCATGTCTATAGGGAACATTACCATGACAAGTAATGTTGAGAGAAAAATCATCATCAACATATATACTCCACTCGACAACTTTATCTAGGTAAGATAACAAAGAAGCTTCATTTTCCATATGATGAGTGCATCCAGAATTGTATACCCACTCATGTTGCGAGGTATGAGTAAATAATGCTTGAGAAGTTCTAACTTGGAAGGTAAAGTTATCGATTGATAAATGGACATCCGACACATCTCCTTCAATCATTTTAACCTTCACTTCTAGGTTGTATTTCTTCTTCCAACAAAATTATTTAACATGTATGAGCTTCCCATAGTCCAGACATGGTTTCTTGTTTCGATTATTCTAGTCGAACGTTGACTAATCAATCTTCTCTTTAGTTTTTTGGTCGACACATTCTTTTCTACATACAGGAGAATCATATTGTCCTCTTTCCTTGTAATTCATATTGCCTTTCCCCTTGAGCAAGTGATCTTTATTTTTACCACCAAATTTCCCTTCATCAAGCAACCTGTGTTGATCATTAATTAATGAGCAATATAAAGTATCAAATTTACAATCCTTACCATATTCTTTGTGTGTTTTCCAATTGGTTTTGAACATGGAACACAAAACATCGAAGGGTGTTCTTAGATTCATCTAGAACACCTCGATGATTTTTCCATATTTCTTCTGATAATTCTTCCCACACTCGCCCAATTTCAATTGCAATTCCTTAACATGTGTTGAATAGTCATCAATCCTTTGAAAGGAATGTAGATAAATAGAGATAAAATCTTTCTCCAACTGCATAACTTTTCTTCCATCAAATTTGTCGAACAAAAACTTCATCTTCTTCCATACTTCACGAGGACAAGTGATTCCTCTTATATGAAAGTGAATCTACTAAGAGATATAAGTCATGATGACCTTGAAAACCTCATATTTCTTCTCGTCGATGAAAAATTTACTTGGTCATCCTGTAGATTTGGAATTGAAACCTTCGTATATTTTCAAATACCTTTTCTCTTCAACAAAGTCTCCATATATGGTTCCCAAACAACATAATTGAGCCCACTTAAAACACTAGGATTAATATTGGAAAACATCTTTAATATTTGAAATATCTGATAATACGAACATGTTACAGTTGAAAAATCAATAGCCTAGAGTCAATCACTGTAAGATTTGACTCAACAATATTTGTAAACAAAAAGTGAGGTGAAAATCGGTTTCTCTGATACCATGTTCAGGATTAGGTGTAACATTGAAGGGACGACTAACAAAATATACATAATAAAGGAAGAGAAATAAACTTCAAAGAAGATCAGTAGTGTCTAAAGATATCGTTATAGCACTTAATCATGACACATTGTGATCATAATGTCACAATGCATCATTGAACAAAGAAAATACATCAATTATTGATGACTAGATCGACACATATGGTCCTTTATTTATAGTTTCTAGATCTAACCAATTTCCTTAAAATTGGGAATATATTGTCCACATAAAATTGTCACTGGTTGGAACAGATCCCAACAAATATGCATTATTACATCAGCTAGTCGACTTACCAAGTAGAATTGACCATCCAGTCGTCCAACATATATTCAATTGTTCACTTTTTTTATATACCGGTCGAATATCTATGAATGTTATTCGATTATCTGACCGAGAGAGACAATTTCTATTCATGTGTAGCTTCTGCAACTCTGGTCGTTGCTACAAATCTTGTTGCTCCAACTCCTAGTGTTGTAACTCTGGTTGTTGTTGCAACTTCCGCTACTACAACTCTCAATGTTGCAACTCAAAGTGATACATCTCTCACTACAGACCATTGTTTCAAATCCACTACAACTCATCATTCAACCGCACAACTATCACCGAGGATTGTCCAGTTAGCCAACAACCACTCAGGAACACAGGGGAAAATGGGCACCAGAACGGAATGGACAACTCAACCACCACTTGCCATGGTCAATTTAGTCAACACACACCCAATTTTTTCCCTCTTTTTGAAAATAAAATGTAATGAGATGGTACATCCTAATTCTTGTGGATGTCCATCAATTTTATTATCTCATTTAGGGAGAAGTCATTTTGTATAAATGCACCCACTCTCTTTGATTCGATGGATGGAAAAAAAGTGGAAGAAATTTTGTAAAACAAATTTGTATTGACCCACACATTTTTGTTTAATAAAAGTTTAGTTTTGTTCCTATTCAATTGATGGTGCATCAAGCATTTAGTTCCTCATGCATTCTTATACTATTACCTCGTCTAAGGAGGTAGGCCCCCTTCCTTAGCTCTATATTGTTTGTATTTTCTATAATTTGTAGAAGTAGACATAACATATTTTACATCTTTTCAATTATTTCCAACAATTCCTTCGTTAACATCTTGTTGTAACTCTAGGTTTCTCCATTACTGTAGCTTTGGATTGTTGTATCCTAGTGCTAACATTGCATGGTATTGTTTCTGAATTCATGAGTGAATAGTTATAGAATCTCTTCTCTATTCTCATTTATTTTCAACAATTCCTCTATCAAAACATTTGACTTATTGTTGTAGCTCAATGCTAACATTGCAGGGATATCATTTTCTGGTTGATGGTTGCATAGTTGTATCCTCTCTTTCTTATTTTCATTTATTTCTAGCAATTCCTGTATTAACATTGTGCTGCAACTTTGGAATTTTCTCATTGTTGCAACTTTTTTTCCGCTATTCCATGTTGACGTTGTAAACCCTTGTATTTTGATTTGATAATGTGTGGTTGTAGCATCTTTTATTCATTTTCATTTATTTCCAACAATTCCTCTATTTAACTTTGTTATATATTTTCCTTGTTGCAATTCTAGTTACTGCAACTCGTGATTGTTTTAAATCGTTTTTCTACAAATCCTATTGCTGCAACTCTATCTCCAACAACTCTCTTTGTTGAAAATCTCTCTATTGAAACTCTTCATCTAGCTTTCTAAATAAAAATTGTGTGGTTTTCACATCGAGGTAGTTTGTTTTCTTTGTTTACAAGAAAAATGTGGTTTAATTCTTATAGCTTGAGGTTTTCTTCATCTTAGTACACAAGTCATAACAAAGATATCACAATAATCAACATCACCTTAATTCTTGAACAAGTCACCTTTACTTTCCTGCAAGAGTGATTTACTTTTCCACAAGTGTGATTTAATTTCATGCAAGAGTGATTTACTTTTTCGCAAGTGCGATTTACTTTTCCGCAAGTGTGATTTACTTTCCTGCAAGGGTGATGTAATTTCCTGCAAGTGTGATTTACTTTCCTGCAAGTTTGTGTCTATTACTTTCCTGCAACATGTGCTTTCATTTTTGCAAGTGTGGATTTGGTGTAGTTCAATTCGATGACTTTTTAGAACATTTTGGTATCTTGCCTTGTGAAAATAATTTGAAAGTACTACAACTCATTGGAAATTACAACATTGTAATTACATATATGGTGCACGACAGTTCCTAAGAGTAATGTGACCTCAGATTGATAATTAAATGCACTACTCTTTCATTGCTTACTAAACTTATTAGGAAATAATTGAAAATTTTGTCATTGTTTTTGACATTGTTGTGGATCTATCAAAAGTATAGTCATTTTTTTTTATATTATTTGGATTTTTATTACAGTAGACTAAGTGATATTATTTCTTTTCAGTAAATTTTAGGATGTTTTTCTATTTTTTTCTATGCACAAAGTTAGAGATAAACAAGGTATATTTATTAGTTCATCCACAAATTCCCATAAATCTAATAGTGTAGGTCACTCTCAAGAAGGAAAGGATCCTAGAAAAACAAACTATTTGTCACCTACAACAAGTTCCATTGCCAAAAGGAGACCTAAGACCTCCACTCAAGAATATGAAATTGTACAAGGTTCTATATACATAGAGGTTCCACCTCCAGAAGACCTAATTGGTAAAAAATACCACTTTGGGGAGTTCATTTTTCCTAAAGAACCTTTAGAAGCAGAAGAAAACCCTTAGAAGGAGATGGAAAGAGAAACTATCAAAGAAGAAACCTTTGCCTTTGGGTTTCCAATTAGAGGATGAAATGAAGAGATCGAGATGAAGAATATCCCTCATTCAACCTTGCCAAATTTTCATAGTTTATCCAAAGAAGACCTCGATACCTTTCTCTTTGAATTTGATGTTCTTTGTAGAAGTTATGATGATGCATTGAATGCCTAGAAATTGAAACTTTTGCAGAATGAGATTTTGCCATCTTTTTCCCAAAATGTAGAAAATAACACCCATTTAAGGAATGTCCATTAAAAAAAAATTAGGTTTTTGGAATATGAAACGACGGCCATGCTACTTGCAACTTTCCATCCTTACCAAGACTGAAAACCGTCTATCAGAAATATGAGGAACATGAGCAACTATTCTTTGTCTCTTAGAAGGGACCATGGAAACCCAAACCTCAAGGTATGGTTCAAGACTAATCTCAATATTTTAATTCATATTGGACTAATCCTTCCATGCAATATACTTCTTATCCATGGTGTATGCCCACTCAATAATGGATGGATCCTCCTCCTACAAACAAGTTATGGAAATAGGGGTGGATAAATCCCATTGTAAGAGCCCTCAACAGGACATAACACAAACACCATGCAACTTATTCCCCCTCCCCAAATGTAAGCATCCACATCCTCCCCCCACCTCGACCACAATTACATGCACAACACACCCCTAACCCTAATAACGAGAGTCTATCCTAATCAACACAAGATTTTGGGCTTGGTGCCTACCCTACCTATTTCATATATTCATTGGACTGCAATGATATCCATATTTGATCTAGGAATACATTAGCCAAGAAACAACCTCATGTTTGTATTGAATATTTGAATGAGGATGTCTGGGATGAAGAACAAAAACAAGAACAATCTCATGAACCTTTAAAATCCAGTCATTCCGACCCTGAACTCCAAAACCCACCCTATCCAGAAAGATTGAACCTATAGAAACCTATTACTCAGCCTAAGTTATGCTTCTTGGGCCAACTCAAGAATGTGTGCGTTCAAATACCACTCTTCCAAGCCATCAAATATGTTCCTATATACTTGAAAGCAGTATAGGAACTTTTTTTAAGTAAACTCATTAGAAAACAAAAGGATCTCCAAATTGTTCATGTTATGGGTAAACTATCTGACTTAATGATGGGGGGAGTTCTTGTAGAAAAATACTCTGACCCTGGTAGTCTGGCAGTTAATGTGAAAATTAATAATACACTCATTCACAACAAATTAATTGACCTTGGTGCTACCATTAATATTATGACATGTGAGACCATGGAAACCTTAGGACTCACCGGTCTTAGGGAAACCCCAACCATACTCCAAATAGATATTAGATTAACTATCAAACCAGAGGGAATATTAGAATATGTATTGATATCAGTAGATTCGTTGGAATATCCCATCGACTTTATGATCCTACAACCCAAAAACTCTCTAGGGGGGGTATCCTTTAATCTTGGGAAGGCCTTGGTTAGCTACTATTAATGCTTACATCAGTTGTAGGTCAGGTAACATGACCATTTCCCACAGGAAATACAAAAAGAAATTAACCATGTATCCTCCCACCAAACCCAACATAGACTTTGAAAAACCACCTTGGGAAAATGGAAAATATTATGGCGAAGAAGGAGAATCTCATCAAGTCCTGTCTATAGATCAATACTTAGGCATCCGAGAGAAAATAGAGAATGATGAAATCAATTCTTTCATAGCCTCTTCTTCTTCCTCAACCAAGTCACAAGTTCTTGAGCACCTTATGCACCCAGAAACACAGGTTTCTCTTTCCTCAACAAGCATCGGACCTATAGAACATGAGTCCCGACCTGAAAAAGATCAAGGGTCCACCATAGAAACTATAGAAATCATCCCTAGGAAAATATTGAACATCAATCAAGGATTGATCGAACAAAAAAAAGAGAGACTCGTTAAATTGATACCAAATCATAGTGTTGCCTTTGCCTAAGATTGCTATGACATGAAGGGAATCCATCTTGACTTATGCACACACCATATATACATTAAGAAATGATATAGACCCATTCTCCAACCCCAACACTGGATGAAACCATTTGGTTTGAAGGACATAGTTAAGGAAGAGCTACAAAAATTTCTCCCATCCAACTTTATCTATTCAATTTATGACAGCCAATGGGTCTCCCCTCTCGTCATGGTACCTAAGAAAAATGGTAAATGGAGAATTTGTGTGGATTATAAAGAACTAAAAAAAGTAACACACAAAGACCATTTCCCACTACCATTCATTGACTAGGTCATGGATACATTAGCAGGGAAGAAACATTTGTCTTTCCTCGATAGATTCATGGGGTATAAACAAATCTATATTGCACTTGAGGATCAAGACAAAAAAAAGTTTACCTGTCCATGGGGGACATTTTCCTATCATGTTCTACCATTCAGGTTATGTAACTCTCCTTCCACACTTCAAAGAGATGTAATTGGTATATTCTCTGATCTAATTCATGATTTTGTGGAAACATATATGGATGCGTTCATGGCATATGGTGATATATTTGATGAGGTGTTGTAATCTAGGGAAAAGTAGGGTATTGTTAATAGTAGTTCAA
Organism: Picea engelmannii; assembly: GCA_009831015.1. Lineage (NCBI taxonomy): Eukaryota > Viridiplantae > Streptophyta > Pinopsida > Pinales > Pinaceae > Picea > Picea engelmannii. Next base: position 760,536 of record ML779855.1, read on the forward strand.
CACATAAGCAAGCATAGATTAATATACATATATATAGAGACATACACAAAGTAGTGGAAGCCTAAAGAACAACACTTTATTATATGATATTTCAATAAAACACAATAGATACAATATTTCTCATAGATCTTGTCTATTTATGACTATATGTTTAGTTACCAGGAAGTTGTAACTACTTAACTTCCTAGGTCAGTCGATTAATAGAGACTTCGACCGACTTATAATTTCGAATTCAAAAATTGACCAAATATCTCTTATCCAACTGTCGGGTCTAGTCGACAGAGTCGACTATCCCTTACAACATCTCCCCCCACCTCAATTCCTTTCTCGTCCCGAGAAAGAGGGGCATAATACAATTTTTTATTGTACATTGATTGTTTACAAATAGAAATGATATGAATAAAGGTAGAAAAATTTATCCAAAATAATTTGATTCTTAAAGAAGTTATGTAACCTTATCGATCATTATTTAGTATCTCTTTTCACTCCCTTGAATGCTCGAATTTGACATCATCCTTGGTTTTGATTCCACAATCATCTTTTCTTCCCACAAAAAATGTTACTTGGAATGATCTTTTGACATTTTATTTCCGCATCTTGTCCAAGTAACCTGACTGGACTGTGACTTTCAATATTAGGGATTGTTCACTAGTGCTCCCCTTGTGCTAAGAATTAATTGGATGAAAATGAAGGGGGGCACCGCTTCCTTAGCATGAGAGTGAATCTCTTCTTTTGATGTCTATAGCCATGATGGATGAACAACTTTTGCATTCTAAGGGTCTAGTTCAAGAGGGTCATCCTCTTCTATGCTCATCAGCCCCATGGTCGATGTTTACAAACATAACTATGTGCAGAATGATTCTTTCGCTTTCCTCTAGCTCTGATATATAGAGTCCAGTTTCATGAACTTGAAGGTAATTACTATGGTAGCAGAACATCTCACATGTGGCATAATATTACCAGATCATGGATTTGTATAGAATTGTGTGATTAATGATGAACATTTTTCTTTGATCTTGAGTCGACTCTTGTTTATATGATCTTTATTGCGTTATTGTGTACTGAAAAAATATTTATGATAATAAAGAGAGATATTGTTTGTCCTCGCCCAGTGATTCGTGGAAGTACAGGTCTTAACCATGACTGTTGAAGAGATGGAGGGATAATGTGAGGAGCTTTCAATGTTTATGTTAAACCAATGTTTGTGTGAGGTGTGTCATGCATACAAGGTGTCAGTTTCCAATTGATTTTTGTTCGCGTTATGTTGAGTTGAGTTTATGTTAGTGGCTACACAATTGTCTTCTCCAACGTGTCATTCATTAATGTTTTTTTCCTTCTCATCGGTCCTTTCCTGTTTCAACTTAAATGCACCATCTTCTCTAGAGTCAATTTTTTCATGGTCGATATTTTCTTATGTGCGAACGAATATGTCTCCTCTATCGATCTGTGGTCAGTATATGGATTGACCAACTATTTCTATTGATTCATCGGGTTTTTTATTGTTGGATATACTTAGTCGTTGTTCCTGATATTTAGTCTACTCCTCTATTTTTTTGTTCTTCTCTTCTCTTGTATGATAACCACGCTCACTTGAACCCCACTCGCTTGAATATCGCTTTCTTGATTGGGATTTGTCTCGATCGCTTAACTTTCTTTTTAGGAGGATTTCTCTTAAGTTAGGAGATGGATTGGTGCATCGATTATGTATTCTTCTTCTTATTCTATGGCTCGACTAGGGGCTTATTTTTCTCTCCATTCTACGTTTCGTTGCTTTTCTTTAAGTCTTTGAAAGTTCTTTAATACTTATATTTCTTTCCTAGCAATTTCTTATACCTGTATTTCTATACCTAATTTTTATAACTAAATTTGGTTTATTAGTACAAGAAAGATTTATTTCCTTAAGGATGTGATTGGTATATATTTTTCTGACTTCGACTAGACTGTTAGATTTTCTTTTCTAGCTTTGGTTGGTCCTTGTTGTCATTTTCCCTGATAATTTTTCCAACATGGTTTCTCCTCTTCTATGTATAATAGTTTTTTAAATGGGCTCCATCAATTACTTTCTTGAATGGATGCCATAGTAAGGTTTGAAGTTGAACTACTCCGGTTGGTCGAATTTCTTTGAAAATAGAAGGTCCAAGCCATGTTGTCTCTAGATTTCTTAGTTTTCCTTTTATTTGGTTGTCATATAGCAAGACTAGATCTCCATTTTTAATTTCCTTTTTCTTTAAATGACATTTGTGCCATGCTTTCTATTGTTGTTTTTTCACTTCTCGATGGTGTATTTCCATTAATCTTCCTTCTTCTAGCTTATTTAATTGGTATAGTCGAACATTCATGCTTCTTCCTTGGTAGAATTTAGCCACAGTTTCTACCTTGTCAGAGTTGGACCAAAAGTGTAATGGAAAAATGGATTCCATCCCATAGAATAAATTGAAGGGAGTCTATCTAGTTGATCATTTATAAGCAGATCTATATTCCTGTAAGACTGAAGGAATTTTATCATCCCAATCATTTTTGTCGATACCGAAGATTTTGGTGAGTCCTTTATGCTATGTTTTATTAAATGATTCAACTACCCCATTTTCTTGGGGGTGATATGATGTTCTTTGTCTATGATCGATCAAAAAATTCTTTAACAGGAGTTGGATTTTTTCATTTAAGAAGTGTGTTCCCTGGTCGTTGATTAGTGTAAGTGGACATCTAAACCCTGTGATTATGTTCTCATAAATGAATTTCGTCTCAACTTCTTTGGTGCATAATTCAACCGGTTCAGCTTCTGTGCATTTGGTCACATATTCTACTACAGTAATAATATATTTTGTTCTGGTTCTTTTTTATCTCTGAGGAAAAGGGCCCACAAAATCAATATCCCAGATTTCAAATGCTCTATTGGAGTTCATTGATCTTAGTGGAATTTCATTCTTCCACAGAGGTCTCCTGAGACTTTGAAAACTATCACACTTCCTAACTTGATCCTGAGAGTCTTTGTGTAAATTCGGCCACCACAAACCCGTATGAAGTATCTTTCGTGTTGTCGTGTTATCTTGAAAGTGGCGGCCAACTGGCCTTGCATGGTCCTCCTTAATAATGTCTTCTCTTTCATGCTCAAGAGCACATATCCTTAGGATATCATTGGGTCCCATTTTGTACATATATCCATTTATAATGGTGAATGATGTTTCTTTTAGGGTTAACACCTTATTTTTATTTGTTGTAAAATCCTCTAGAGCCTTTTTGTCTTCCAAAACGTTTGTTATATCCTCCATATATTTTGTAGAAACTTTGAATCTAAATACATGTATGTCTAGGAGGTCATCATCTATGCCTATCATGTCCTCTCCTATTTCAAGTCGAGATAGATGGTCAGGTTGGAAATTACTTTTCCTAGGTCAGACAATTGTGTCGAATTAAAATTCCTGGAATAAGAGAAACCAACGACATATCTTTCCTTGGTGAACCAGTTTATTAACTAATTATTTTAATTCTTGATGATATGTAAAGAATGTGAAAGGGTTGGTGAGTAGGTAGTGTCAAAAAATTTGTAGTGAGAATATCACCAACAAGGCTTCCCTTTCCATGGTCGAGTATTTCCTTTCTTGTTTGTTCAATTTCTGACAGGTGTGCGCATTTGGATGGTCGACTACGTCATTGTATGGTTGTGCTATAACTAACCCAACATCAATGTTTGAAGCATCGACATGGACATGAAACCTTCTCAACCAATCAGGAAATTTGAATATGGGGGATTCAACCTATTTCTTATTTAAGAATTCAAATGATTCCTGGAAGTCTTGACTCCATTTGAACTCGATTTCTTTCCTAAGAAGTTCATCCATTAGGAACATGATATCTAAATAATGGCGTATAAATTTTCAATAGTATATTGTGTGTCTAAGGAATATTTTAATTTTTTTATGATTTACGGGAGGCCTCAAGTCAAGGATAATTTTGATATTTTCCATGTCGACTTTTGCACCATATTTTCATACCACATGGCCTGACATAATTCTAATTGGTGTGGAAAAGATTCACTTCTTAATATTGAGAGATAGTTGGATTTGTCTACATCATTCAAACATCAATAAAAGACATTGACTATGTTTGAAGATTGGTTGTTGTCATTGATGTCAACCCTAGTCATGGGTTTTGGACCGCAAGATTGATGAAGGTATTTGGACATGAAGGAAAATGAACATGTAGATACAACACCCATGGATGGATAGTATACATCATGTTGTTTCCGTTGGTATGTGGCACGTCACGTGGATCCTCATGGTTGAGGAGAAATGAATTTTTGAATATGACAAAGTGAATTGAAGAAGGAAGTACATGTAGGCCCTGAAGATAATTAAAGAAAAGAATTACAAAATAAGAAAGTGTCAGCTCGGCCCTAATGTTAAAAGGAAGTGACATAAATGGTATAAATAAACATCATTATACATTCATTTTATACAAGTCGAATTTCAGAGGAAATAAGAAGTAAAGAAGGCCGGATTTCAAGGGAGGATGAAGTCTTTTGGTGATGTGTTCTAAGGTATGTTATTTTCAGGTCATCTTACCATTTTTTCTATAACTTTTTTTCTAGAACGATTCAGATGGTGAAATATCTATGGTATTGAGAAGACATATCAAGGTAACTCTGGTAAAAATTGAATCTCTTGATTCACTATAATTATGGATATACACTCTGTGGAAGATAGGGTTTGTGACCAGTCCTGAAGCTAGTCAATAAACAGGTGTTCTGGGTAAAACAGTCATAACTTCTTCATCGAGAATCAAAATGAAGTGGGACAAATTTCATTGGAAAGATTACAAACTTTAGTTTCTTGTGTGTGAGTTTCCAAATCGTATGTTAATTATTGAGCGTGGGGCATTCTGTGCAAGTTCACTCTCCTGAATAGACCAGAATTGAATAAAGTCTACCATTCTTTCTATAACCTCTTTTTGGGGAGGATTCAAGGAGTGAAAATTGGAGGAGTTTCAGAG